>RJWM01029554.1:0-24339 GCA_004363535.1 Dasyprocta punctata
TTCCTGTTTTGCCTGTGTGCTGAGCCCCCTCCAATCCCAAGACTCCACAACCCCCCAAGCCTCCCCCCAAACTCCCAGTAAATCTTTCTGTCTCTTATCTTACACAGGCAGATGCTCCTTCAAATCAGCTGTTGATATGTCATTTTGCCCACCTCCTAAACTCCTCCCCCAGCCAGAACTGATAAAAGTAACTTCACTTCTTTGTTCTCGCTGAGAGAGCACTTATATTTCTATATAACTCTCCCGTGCCCGCATTAAAGGCCTATTCTGCTCTTTGTCCTCTTTCTTGCTTTTTCTGCGCCACCTCAGATTTAGTGCCAAAAAATAATCAATTACTTCCTGCATTCTCCCGGCACAGCTACTGAGAAGCACATCCAGCTGCCTTTGTACTGAAGCACATATTTTCATTTGAAAAGGATAGTGTGGGCATCTGTGACTCAGGATGAGGAGATGAAGGTTTTAAATTAACAGTTTTAGTCAGGGTCCGTTTGTTGGTTTGACCGGACATTGTCTTGAGTGCTTCCAACTTCCTTATGTGTTTACAGACCCTTGGTTAAATGTTTATATTTAACCCCCCACCACTATTTTAGATATCTTATGTTTTGGGGTATGTCAGCCTATTCCCAGGTAGGTCTCTGTTATGAGGGGAAATTCTCACTAGGATTTCTGCTTTGGATAAGATGAGGCTTAATTACTGGCAAGCTTCACTTTGGAGTGAACAAGCCAGGCATTCTGTCAGGCTCTAGCCCCAGTGTGTGTGTGTGTGTGTGTGTGTGTGTGTGTGTGTGCATGCGTGTGCATGCACACATATGTGTATAGGCAGAGATGAGGGTATGGTATTACTAACTTCCAGAGTTGTCATTTATAGAACTTCTTACTCTGAGCCTGCATTAAATCACTGATTCCACAAACTGTGTCTCTGAACTTTTGTGCGCAAACCCTTTGCTGACTTTTTATCATTTCTTTAATACCTGCAACTACTTCTCCACTTCTCTTTGCCTCCCTAATGCTTGCTGTCTTCTAGAAAACACAGACATTTTTATTCCTTGTCTGGGTTATTTTTCTTGTTCACTGTATTCTTAGATTTCATTTTACTTTTAGTAAAATAAAGATACAAAGCAAATACATAAGCTTGGGCTTCATCTTGAACTATGTGAAACATAAGTCCTGTGGCTTTGACTTCATCAATGACTGGTTAGCACACAGTTAGGTTAGTTTGAAACATAAGAAGAAAGCAGAAGTAACTTCAAGGGATACATCATTCATCAGATACTGAGTATCCTGAAAAATCCGGTTGAAAAGATCTGTAATATTTGTAGGGAATGATTTGGTAGGGGATGACTTCAGATATTTCTAGTGGTGAAAATTACTCATCTCTTCAGAGTATATAAGCAGTGTAAAAACTTCTTTGTGATTCTGTACTGGTGTCCTAATCTCAGGGATCTAATTAACCTATGTGAATTCTTATTGTCTATAGTTAAAATCCTCTACTACTCTGTCAATTCAAATTCAGCCTTTTTCAATATATTGCCACAGTTCTACTTCTGCTTTAGGGTGTTAAAAGAAAAAAGAGTATCTCAGTGTTTTCAAATATAAAATATTTTTTAATCGATGTTTATCTGAGCACTTCCAATCTTCTATAATTCATATTTTTTGTAAACTGGCAACACCTTTAAAATGCTTGAGTTATACAATATGTCCAAATTCTTCCATTTGATGACTTAATAACAAAATACAGTTTAAATACTGATTTCGATGTGCTAAAAGACATAGAAAGACAATTGAAAACTGACTCCTTTCAAAGAAAATTTTATGATGATGCAATGAAAGTATCTGTGGTCCTTTGACTGTTTTCATAACATACTTTTAGGATACTTACCAGCTTTTTACTGCACTTTGAACTTCATTTTCTTGCTAGGTGTGAGATAATGAACTAAAGAACTTACACTAATGCTATTTAAACTTCCACTGAACTGGATATAATAGAATATAATTTTTTTCCAAGTCTCAATTATAAATTCCAAAATATCCTCAATAATCAGCTCAGGGTAAGATAAGGCAATGCTAAGAACATTTATCTCATATATTTAAGCTTCAAAGGGTTATGTTGAACACTTTCACTGTCACATAAGTATCCAAGCAAAGGTCAGGCTCTCATTAAGGCTTATCTGAAGCCAGAGTTATATGTTATGGTTTATTGCCTCAAGTACCAATTAATACAGAATTAAAGAAATGGAAAACCAGTGATTCATACCATTGCGGATGAACCTTCATACTTCAGCATAATGCTAAAATATTAATTGTCATTTTAGTCAGGTAGTATTTTATTAGGTACTTAAGTCTGTAGGTTTTATCAGAAGATATATACCAGTCATTTCTAACAAAATGCCAAGGAGATTTGGGGAACATTTACTCAAAACTAATAAAGTAAAATCTTAGAAGTATTTTCCAACCAGTGACTTAAATGCAGACATCAATTATTAATGAGGTTGAAATGCTTAATAATAGGGGACAGGAAAAAAGCTATAAATATTGCTCAAATATCACCGTGATATCAAGGGTAATTGTCTTCTTAGAAGGCATACAAAAAAACAGTAAAAAGCATAATCACACCCTAAAGCATTAATGAATTTTGCCTCCAAGGTTGTTGATGGAGAAGGGAAAAAGTAAGTGGTTAAGGGTCTGCAAAGGATACACATGGGCATGCTTACCCCATTCCTTAACTGTAATTTTATGTACCCTGGAAGCATTCTCACCTTTCTTATAGATAAATGCTAACCTAATATCACTGACAGTCTCTGCCAGCACTCTCACAAGCATTCTATGAGTGCATTAGTTTCCTGATCAGCATAAGTTTCATCTTACCTGGGAGAGTCAGGTACCTTGTGCAGGCTATTTTTCTTTTCTTTTCTTTTCTTTTTCTCTTTCTTTTCTTGCCATTGTATCCATTTTCATATTTGAATTTGTGCTATTACCTCTAAAATCTGCTACAATTGTATTGATATTATTCTAGCATTCAAAATTTAATTCCAGATTATCTGATACCTCAAATACAAATTAAACCTGTCCTGTTTAGTGGATGAGCATTGCCCCATTGCACTGGGACAGGGGGCAAGCAACCCGCCAGGACCTGTAAATCCCATATCAGTTAAAGATTAAAGCTGCAATGTCTAAGGAAAGGAAGACATTTCATTAGGCACTTTAGTAGAAAGAAGGAAAAGGGAGCTGTGGAAAGATGGAGGACCCGTGGGCCCTTTGTTCCGGGTGCTTTTTATTGATGTGGCAGAAAGACACCCCCAAACCCATGCCTAGATTTGTAAAACCTATCAGCTATTTTGAGCCTAAGACCCTTAATTTGACTGCTGACCCTGTTCATTCTCTAGGTTCAAATTCTTGGGTGCTTCCTTTGTCTTATCAAGGTATTATCTCTAAAATTTATGGTAAGGAACTTTGCATGCAGGATTACATTAGCAATTAAATAAAGGGGGTATGTGTACACTTAGTGCAGTAACGTGGTAAGATACACACGCACGTGTACACACACACATACACACACACACAGAGGTAGCTCAACTCACAAATTTAATTCTTTCTACGATGCTAGTCACAAACTGAACTGGATGAAAACTGTATCACATTTTCCACACACAGTCAACACCGTACCTAACTGTTGAATTTGATTCATTTCTTATCCAGTTTGGTTTGCAACCAGCATCTTGGAAAGAATGATGTTTGTGAACCAAGGTTCTACAGTGTGTGTGTGTGTGTGTGTGTGTGTGTGTGTGTGTCTGTCTGGGTATGAGTACATGTTTCATATACTGTGAGTTTTTTATTGTGTATCTTCACTCTGTCTCTTGACTAGAGGTGAGGAAGGGTGACTAACTGTAACTGGGGCCTTGGTACCAAGCTGAACCATGGTGCTTATAAGCTCTCTCTGCTTCTCTCAGTTGCTCCTTCCAGCAAGGTTTACCTTTTTCACATCGGGATTTGCCAGAAAACTCCCTGAAACCATCATCCTATTATTTCCTTGCCTCTCTACCCTCTTTGCCCACTAACTAAACATTGTAAATCCTTCAAAGTGTTTTCATTTCATTCCAGTTGTTCATGATACAACATAAATATTTTAAATCTTCTTTTTATAATCAAATGTAATGATCGATAATTTCAAACCCTGAGCTATCCCTGTCTTTCTCATTTCCTCGTCTTTAGTCTGTTGATGGTGTCTCCTAAATGCTGTCCATACATCCAACACTAAGATTGGTTGTCAGTTTTCTGAGACTTCTTTTCTAACATTATAGCCTTCTACAAAATAGATGTATAGTCAAGGTTGCTTAGATATCAATTCTATAAACTGTTGCTCCAGCTTCGTCTTGTTCTGCATAATAATCATAACACAACTATAATAGTAATATGACAGTAAATACCTAATATTTATTGATTATAAGTCTGATATTAATGTTTATATAATATCTCAGTAAAATCTTCATAAAACATATTATATAGCTTATCTTTTACAGTTGAGGTTTCAAGAATCTAAGAAACACTCATACATTTGAGAGGAAGAAACAAGATATGAATGATGGTCCTTCTGAAGTCTATAATCATTCCATTTTCCTTGTATCCTGTGGTCTCCTGAAGTGCATTTTAATCACTAGATTTAATGTGCTAGAGTATTTAGATTTTACTGATATTTATGAATCAACCAACTCAAGCTTAATGCTTTCACAGTTATTCTGTTTTTATTTCTATATATTCTACAATCAAGTCTTTCTATACCATAATATGAGTTTTAACAAAGAGATTCCTTTGCTTATTACTTGCCTCACATTATGGAAATCTTGATAATTGTTTCAGGCTTTATTCAAATACCAATTCTTTCATAAAGCCTTCTAAAATTAAACTAGTTGGAATTAGTAATCTTTTCCCTGGTTGTTTATTATACAGTACTTCTACCCCTATTATTGAACAAATACATTCCACGTTTCTATCTATTACTTCTTACAGGTGTCCTAGAGGTCATTCCTTCTTCATCCTTCCAGCCTAAAATAAATATTCTTTGACATACTATATGTTTAACAATTCATTATTTAACATAATTTTAATTTTTGTATTTAGGAACAGGTACATAGAAAGAAAAAGATGTTTAAGATAGGAACATTAAATAGTCTTTTAAATGTATCATTCACTTCCTTGGAGTTGAGGGCAGCAGAGCATGCTAAGTTATTTTTGTCTTCCATCTTTCTCTTCTCACTTGACTTTGAGAACTGTAAAGTAACTATGTGGTAGATGGCAACCAACAATGTCAAATTTTATTAATTTGTGTCCTGCAAAGCATTTTGCTGTTTTTTTTTAGTACTTTACTTTCTTTTGAATCTCTACATATATTTGCATGATCGATATAGATCATAATCATGAGCAAATGTTTTAAAAATATTGACAACATGGAACCAATTTAAATCCACTACATTCAGAATAGACAGCAGGCCAAAATCAGTTCTGCAAATTTTGGAAAAAAATATAATAGCATAAAATGTCAAAAATATGTGGATAAATTCAAACATTATAACATCCTTTTCTTTAGCATTTTTGCTTGATTCCAAGACATTGATGGCAGCAAAGTTTACAGAGACACAATTTTCCTTTATACAAAATGTTTGGAAGTGGAAAATCACAACCACGGCAATCAGGAAAGGAATCTTTCTACCTAAATAACACAAATGTGCTGACAACTGTCATCATACCAGAAATTATATTTTTTTAGAAGGTTTGACTAATTGCTGTTCATTATTATATTATCCTGTGAAATAGCCTAAAATCTTTCCCTTTCAATGGGAAATAAGAGGGTGATTTAAAAATGCACTAATGGGGTTCCTGCCATTTCTCTCCTCCACAGGAAGGAAGCCAGGTGGAAGCCAGTGCCAAGTCTTGCGCTCCTGCAAATGCTGCTGGAAAGGACGGCAAATCCGAGCTCGCCCAGAAACAGAAACGCAGCTGCAAGTATTATGCTTGGCTGAGCCCTTCTTCTTTCTATCGCAGTTTCCTACGTTCAGTTTCCTTCTACTGAATAGTGCTGATAAATTAGCATGGGGAGAGCAAGTGCTGGATTTTGGGTGTATGCCTTGAGGGCTGAGAGCCATAGCCTTCAGGAGTCATGCTGTGGGGGCCATTAAACAAATGACAGAGAAAGAAGAAAACAGTCCTTCTTAGCATAAATATCCAGTGATTGATGACCGTCTTCTTCATTCCTGCCCAGTGTTTTCAAGTCTATTCAAAGAGACAAATCCTGGCTATCATACAAATCACCAGGAAAGCATTTCATATTTCACATAATAGTTATTCCTCTGAAGTACACTTGCTTTTCTCTCGTGCCTAAAGCACAGGCATTTTTGCCACTCCCAGCAAAGTTCTTCTTGATTTTGAGGCTTGGGTAGATTTTAGCTATGAAATCATAATCTTCCCCTCTCTCTTGTTTTTTAAGTATTATAAGATGCAATAAGCACAATGATTTAGTAATGTAAAGAAAGAAATCTATTGGTTCAGAATTCAGTTCAAAAATCTTAATTTTTCCAGAAGGGGAAAACTGTGCACATTGCATTTACAATGAAGGAAGTGCAGCTCAGTGTGCAGGGCATATGCTACTTTTTCCAGACAAACAAGAGCATCTTCAGCAAGCAGTAGTCTGCACAGTGTGGCGGTGTCTCTCGCACAGTGTAGTAGCACCAGAATCATGCCCCTGCTCCCTCATTCTCTAATTCCCAGCACATTCGGTGGATTACACACTGTTTATGCTCCATGCAGCCTCCCTGAGCCCTGTTTCTTTACAGTACTTACTCCTGCTGCTAAAAGGAAAATAGGCTCTGACAATCCTCTTTGGCTGCCAAAGCTACTGCCTCTGAATGAACACATCCCGCTTCCAGGAGTCAAGCTGATCCCTGTGATCCCTGAATCCAACGGGAGCTCAAAAGAATTCTGCATGCCTCAAAGGGCAAAAATTGCTATTCATTTAGGATTTACAGAGGGACTAGAGCTTCCCCGCGTAAAAGCTGATGCTATCTGGTCTCCCTACTCTGAGCTTGCTGGTGAACCAGCTTAAAGTGCAGATGAACCGGAAGGCCCTGATCTGCCTCTGACTTGGGTCCTCCTCCTGCCTGACACAGTTCAGTTCTAACACAATAATGAGGCCATTGAACTTCCCTCTGCAGCTGGGAGCTGACTGTAAATGCTAAGCTAAGTTGTCCAAATGACTGTGTCAGGGGACTTGCAAATGAATATACTGTCATTCCAACGTAACCCAATTTACCCTGTGCTCATAGAGAATGGTTTTAGACACTTAGTGTAAAGCCCTTCTCCGATGCTGGGCAAAACATCTTTAGAACACCTTCAAGAGGATAATTGACAACTCAGATGACAGCTTAGAGGGATAAAAGAATCACAGTGCTGGAGGATATTTCATAACACATTTCATACAAGGATCCAAAGACTGGTAAAAGTGAATGACTGCACAATATCCATGAGAGATAAGTGGTAAATATTCTTCATTAAAAATAATAATGGAATAATTATTTAGTGCATTTTTCTTCTATGCTTCTCTTATTAAATACTACATGAAAAAATGTTCCACTCTGTGCAAGTAATTGAAAATTATTTTTTAAATATTTTATAAGTCAATTCATTTGAACAAATAGGCACCATTCTGGGACAAGAAATCAAATTGAATGCCACATATAAAAATATCCTAAATTTATTTAAAAGATCCAACAAAATTAAATTTGTATATTTTGATATATTCAAAGGTCATTAAAAGCATAAATCTTAAACTTTAAATTCCTAAAATGATTTTGACAATTTTCTTTTTGGAAATTGACTTTTAGTGGCAATATACATTCAAGTGTAGTAACAATATATTTGTATAAAAGTTTTGTGGTAGTTAAGTATATGGAGTTTATTATAATTTTTAAACTACTACTCTTGCTTTCCTTTGCCTCTTTGTTTTAGATTATTGCAATACATTAATAATAACTAAAGAATGAAATAAAAATTGACACCAATGCTAAAATATATTTTGCTTATTTAAAGTAATTTTGACTCTAATCATAAATAATAGCCCAAAATTGAGTTCATAAGATAAATTTAGAATAAGAGATTTTTAATTTCCTCAACAGAATTGTCACTGGTAGTGGTGAATGGAAAACAGGAAAAAATAGCTTATTTTTTAAAATTAAGGAACATGATTTTCCCTTTTTTTGTTTGTTTGATCATTTTTCGATTTTCCCTATTTTGGAACAGAATTAATGACAGATTTAGAATCTGCTGAATACATATCAGATGAGCTTAGGGGGCATTCTTGCCAATCAGAAGAACATGCATAGGACCTGTACATTCAGATGGCTTCTTACACGAGTGAATCTAAGTAGCATTAACTGTCACAAGTATTTTCACTGCTACCTAACTTTATTATTTTTCTTGGTCATGCAATATTTAATGTGTTCTACAAAAGACCATTCTTTGTAACACAGAGTATATTTGCATTAGAAAACGAGTTAGCATGATAAATCTTTAGCAAATTTGTCTCGGGATAATCTAAACCAATTCATAAGTGGTACAATATTTATAGACTCAAAATTCTGTGGTACACAAAAAGTTCTACAATGCATCATAAATACAGAAGAGAAAAACAAGAATTGCATCTTCTTTTTTAATTTATAAGACTTAAATTTAGATATATTCGTAATATAAATTTGAGAGGTGCTGGCAGAGAGCTAAATCTCATTTCCTCACTTAGAAACAAAACACAGCAACATATAAAAACTATAAATGTTATTTGAGAGCAAAATATTGGAATTCTGAAGTAAGATAAAGTAATTAGTATATATAAATATTACTTCAAAGTAGTCAAATTTCAGTCTATATGTAGTCCTCAAATTAAGACTAAAATAACATATAAGCACTTATATTTGTGTTTACAGATCAGATTTTAAACATTTTGTGTCAGTTGTCAAATATGAGAAAAGTTAAAATTCATTTATGTATATTATTAAATACTGAATTAAATTTTATATTATGCATTCTAATATTAAGCAGTCTGCTTAAAACTGTTTCTTCTTAAATTTTATTACATATGTGATATGTATGAAAATTTCAAGATCATTTTAAATATTGTTCTCTGTAGTGCTAAAAGACTGCCAAAAAATGTAGAATCAACTTGATAACAAATGCTATAAATCATCTAATTAAAAAGATATAGTTCCAACAAAATAATTGGTATTTGTTTAGTAATTTTCAACTTAATACCAAATAATATAAATCATCTAATTAAAACAATATAACTTTTCAACAAATTTATTACTAAATTTGTTTAGTAAAATGTTTCAAAGTACATAAACATGAAAATGTTTCTTTTTTTCCTTTTACATTTAAAGACCAGCCATTTAGCATTTATTTCAAATACATTAGGAATTTTAGAAAGTAGTTTACATTAGAAAACTGTTATGGTTGATCATTGTGTCAACTTGAGCTTAGAAGTCTAACTAAGAAACTCAGCATGGAGCCAGGGTTCTTATTGTGTAAACATTCTCATCCTCCTCAACAGGAGGGCAAAGACAGTTTGTGAGTGCTACACCCACCCTGGAAGAGGGGGTGGCCTGCATACACTATAAGGGAGGAGAAGAGGCTTGTTTCCCCCTTTTTGCTCTGGCTGCTGCCTTGAAGTATTGCCCCAGTGCCATGCCACCCTGCCTTAGAATCAGCTGATTATGGACTGAAACCTCCAAAAACTGTAAGTTAAATAAACCTTTCCTTCCTTCCCTTTGGGTGTCGGGTGTTTTGTCCCAGAACAAGAATAAAGTAATCAAGACAGAATTTGGTACCAGAGGAGTGGGATTGTTGCCGTGACTATTTCTGACCATGTGTTTCAAGATCCTTTGGGAATGGCTTGTGGGAAGAGTTTGGAAAGGTTCAGACATGCCACCTGAAAGAGTGGTGCTGGAACAGTTTAGGTTGTTCTGTATGGGAGATTCTGGTCAGAGCTCAGAAGACCAGAGAGTTGATAGAAACTGTGCTCATAAGGTCGAGGCTCAGATTTCTGCTGGGAAGAAGGGCTGCCTTGGTTGTTGATGTCCAGATAATGTGTGTTATGGTGCATTTTGCCTGTGTCCAGACTGAGATAAAGGGTAGCAGACTAATTAATCTGGCAGAAGAAATCTCAAGGCAGTTAAATGTTGAGGAAGTGGCATGGCTATGCTTGGGGACTTTTAGCCAGCTTTATGTCGTGAATCAAGAGCAAAGAGCCCAGCAAAGTGATTTAAAATGTTGTGAGTTTGGCCAGAAAAACTGTGAACTGTAAAGATAGAGCTGAGATCTCGATTGCTGAGAAAGAACAGAAAAATAAAAATGTTGACCTGTTGAGCATCACAGGAAGAGGCAGTAGGTCTCCACCCTTTGCAGCCTGAAAACTGCCAAAGTGAAAAAATTTGCATGGAGGAGAAAGTTGCAGAGTGCCATGCTCCAAAGTGGCAGTGGAGGCCACACCATGTTCCAAGATCATGGCAGCCGCACCAGGTTCCAGAATGCAGGTGACATGGAGAAGCTGTCTCTTACAATCAGGTTCAGAGTGCTCAGTGATCCAGGCACTCAACCCCTACAGCCAAGAGACGAAAGTCTGGCTACTGCTCCATCTGGCAGTGGACCTGGGCAGGATCCATGTGGCACTGGTTTTAGGCACGTGCAGAATGCACAAGTTCTGAGGTTAAGGCAAATTCCACTCCAATTTCAGAATGTCTGGGGGGCCACGCAGTGTGCCCTTGAGAAGGCAGTGTGTGAATCTGTGAATGTGAAGCCAAAGTTGCAATGGAGAGCCCAGAAATTTTAAAAAGCCAGAAACGTAGATCACCAAAGGAAAGCTGCAAGAATTGAGCAGAGTGGGCCTGAGAGAGAAGCCCTGGGATCTACACTTCTGGAAGTGCCATGGGGGTGGAACCACAAAAGCCCTTTGGAGCTCACAATTTACCACAGATTGCTTCAGATGCTGGATGTGCAACTATAAGACTTAACATTTGCCCTGCTGGATTTTGGACTTGCTTGGATCCCAATACTTTGTATCCCCCTGTTTGTTCTTTTTGGAATGGGAATGTTTATCTTGTGCCATTGCATGTTTAATTTTGCTTTCATTTGTACAGGGACTTAAGATTTGTCTTACATCTCCAAGGAGTCTTAGGACTTGAACTTTTCAACAATGCTGAAACTGTTAGGAGTTAGGCAACTCTTTCAGATGGACAAAATGCCTTCTGCATAAAAGGATGTGCATGAGTCTTTGGGGGCCCAAGAACAGAATGTTATGATTCTAATGTTATATAATGTGGATAGACTTAATACTTGTTCTTAAGGAGTGTTAAACTGTGTTATAATGATCAAGTTACAAAATGTTAAGAATAAGCATGTCTTTGTGTATGGAGGCTGATTTAAAGAAATATGTCTGGTTGCCAAATTGACAAGGGGTAGATTGTTATGGTTGATACATTGTGTCAACTTGAGCAGTTTAAAAGTTTAACTAGGAGACAGCAGGGAGCCAGGGTTCTTACATTGTAAACATTCTCATCCTGCCCAAGAGGTGGGTAAGGAGATTTTGTGAGTACTACATTTGTCCTGGGGGGAAGGGAGTGGCCTGCATACACTATGAGGGAGAAGAAGAAGCTTGTATCCCTCTTTTTGCTAACTGCTGCCTCAAAGTGTTGCCCTGGTGCCATGCCACCCTGCCTTTGAGCCAGCTGATTATGGACTGAAACCTCCACAAACAGTGAGCTAAATAAATCTCTCCTTCCTTCATTTTTGGATGTCAGGTATTTTGTCCCAGCAAGGAGAGAAAAGTAACCAAGACAAAAACCATTTCTCCTTACAGGCCAAGGTAACATTTTGGAGATACAATATTTTTTTGATGGGATGGTATTGGCACTGCAACTAGGGAACCCTGTTGTTGTTTATTTAATTTGGCAGGGTTTGGTATGGTTGAGGCTGTTAGAGATCCTTAAAGAGAAGGAACATCTTCCAGCAAAATGCATTTTTCCACATGTCATCTGACTTTCTAAGCTCTCCCAAGATAAAATATATTCTAATAAGTGGTAAAGAACAATTTCATTCTGAGTTGAGCCTTGGTAGGAGCTTACTCACATGTGATGACGTCTACATTAATTAACATTTGCATATGAATTGACTGCCATACGTATAAAAGAAACACTGTATAGTTGTTATTGTTGTTTGAAATTTACCAAGAATTCTTTATCATATCAACCATGTAAGATTTCAAGATTCTTACTCATTTACAGCGCTCACATTCACAGTTTACAAATGTACAACTGATCGCGTCATTCTGACTCCTAATACAATCATGACTAAGCATTTATCATTTATGTCACATTTCTTTTGTACCTCTTCATATATATATATATATATATATATATATATATATATATATCCCTGAGGAAAAGGGAATTAAGGAGACAGTTATCTCCAACTGAAAATAGCAATCAAAGATTAGTAATTGTTTTCATATATATATATATATATTATATGTACATATATATGAAAGAGAGAGTCCAACATGTATACACACTTCAGGAAAAGAGAAATGTGTATAAATATTTGAATACTAAGTTTATTGAGACATCATGAGATTGATATAAGTTACCTCTGGCCTCTACAATTACAAGAGATGCTCAAGGTGGTGACAATTATCTTCCAGACATTTATTAAAACAGTGAACTGCTGTTTGGGTAACCTTGGTCACTGAGGTAGCCGAACATGCATTTTCAATTTTCTTCTCTAAGGACTGGCAGTGTAGTGGATTTTCTGCAATATATGGCATCCTCCAGGGTCCCCCATATGAGAATAATGTAGTCTGCTGAAAAATGGTAAATTATTTTTTTTCCTAAAACGTATATACATTTATTGTCAGATTGTTTATATATAGAATACATATACGCATGAAAATTATGTGCTTGGGTAGATTCTGTTATACTAAAATTTCAAGTCTCTGCCAGAAAATATATATTATAAAATATTTGTGATAGGAGAGGGCACTGGGTGCAATCAAGGTTCAAAACAGTTACTTTGAGTTCAGAATTCCGAGCCTATTTCAGAATAGACTCCAGCCTCACACAGGCATCGGGAGAGCCTGCCATTCCCAGTAGACTTCAACATGAAGGACTTTGGTAATGCCAGACCTTTTATATAAGAACTTACAAATGAAGTTCTTGGAGAGCCAGGTAGCTGATATATCAGTGAATGAGTATAGTCAGTTAGCTATAAAACAGTAAGAAGTAGAGAGGTTTACCACAAATTTGATAAAGTACATATATTCTATGAAAAGAAAACAAGAACTATTTAGCTATAGCCACCATTATCTTGGAGGAATGCAAATCAACAACCAGCATGATTTACTTTTCAAACAATGCAGAATCTTCAGGAAAAAAAGTGGTGAAATTTCCTATATGTTAATGAATTGTACATGATCATCAAAGACAAAATTTTTATTGGCTGTCCTTGAGAGTATCACTTTGCAACTTCTAAATTATTAATGTAAGAATTTACATCTGGACAAGAAATCCTGAAACATTAGAACATTTACTTACCCTCAGATTTTTTTGCAGTTGATCATGTTTTTTATTTAGAGTTAAAACAAAAATGCTTGCTGTTCAGTTAGGAAGAGAGAAGAATAATGTTATATTATTCTTCTCACATCATTGGCAAAACTATGGCATACAAGGCATTTTGCAGTTTTAATGTTTTGTGATTTTACAATACTTTTTCAATGCATATCCATTAGTTTTGAGAATCAATTGACTCACAAATAGTAGCTACATAATGAACTATCCCAAAGAGCTTTCTGTTTTCTCATTCAAAGCAAGGGGCTTTATGTAATTTCCTTTCTATAATTTGAATAGGTGCACTTTACACATTTCAAATATCATTAAAATAGAAACTAGTTGTAACAATTTATGGGAGGCTTAATGTAAGAAAAGAGGATATATATTTTCAACTCCTTTGTTCATTTTTCCCACTTTCTTTCTAGAAATTGTTTCTGTCAATTTTAATTTTCAGTGAGTTGAGTGGGAAAGGGATGTAAGGAGACAGTTACCTCCAACTGAAAATAGCAATCAAAGATTAGTAAATGTTTTCAGCCATTTCAGGTTTCATTGAACTTGTCTTGAACAGCATATGGCCAACTAAAAGACACCTTTCTGGAAATGTGGCAAGGGATATCATGATGTTTTGAATTTAAGAACTGAAAACTAACTCAAAAAAGATTTAAAAGTTGTAATACAGACAGGGTACTAAGGAATTGTAATAAATAAGAATCTAAGTCTTGGTCTAGTACAAAAACATAAAAAAAAAGTAGAATTTGTAAAAAGAAGAAAGTTAATATAATTTAGGTTATATGTCAGCATTTTAATGGTTATCCTTATAAAGGTGTACGTTAGGGGGAACACTGAGACTGTTGCTCCAAGTTTCCTATATTTTCTGCAGTTGTAGCAAATCATTAATAATGGTATATCCTCTGTTCTTGCTTCAGATGATATTCCCCTTTCACAGTTAAAAAACAGAACAAAACAAAATATTACCAAAGCACCAAAGAAATATAAAAATCTAATTTCTTACAATCCAAGTGTATAAATTATCCAGAATAAGATAAAAAGAATCTGCTTGAATAAGATAATATAGGTACAAGTCTAAAATCCAATGAGACGTACACATGTTTAAAGGAGGCAAAAGTAATCTGATAATTTCCTGTAAGCTCCTCAGACTTTGATACATCTGAATTCCAGTGTGAAAGAAATTCAGTGGTAGTGGCATACATATTCTCTCCAGCAGAATTGTAAGGACACTTTAGAAACGGATTTTGGAAGACCTAGGCTGCAGTGCACTCATAGTTGGTTTTAGGGTTGGCTATGTTCAAGTGATAGAGCATGTCTGATAAAAACTTGACCACTTTGTTGAATCCACACTGACTTCAATGTCAGGGTTGCCGCCTGGTCCAGTGGAGCATATAACATTCATCAAGGAAAGAAACATTTGTCACAGAAGTATATTCACCAACCACAGTTTGATTCTAGACTTTTGCTCTCCCCAAAGATAAAAATAAATTTTATATGAAACATACTATTTCTCTTCTGTAAAATATCAATCTAGATAAAATACTTTAGGATACATGGATAAGAAAATTAGTAAAAATGATGTTACAGAAATAAAAATGAACCATTGATTTAGTTTTCAAAGTTTTCTGCAGTTTTCAAAGTCCTAGAAGGAAAAAAGATGCTCTGAATTACAACATTCACAGGTAGGATGGCTCTTTTTTAAGTAAAAGTATTTTTTTGGTACCAGGAAATGGACTCAGGACCTCAGGCTTACCAGTCCAGCTCTGTACCACTGAGCTATATCCCTGGCCCTCAAAACATAATTTTTATCAACAAAATGAGCCTAACTTGGTCATTGATTATATTTAGGAGATAGATCCCAAAATTGAAACCAAAAAAAAAAATGATGAAAATGAATTGGTTTTACAAAAGTAGTTTTTGCATGTAAGTATAGGATGAACAGCAGTCTTTTCAACCTTTCTAAAAACCACTCTTTTGTTGAAATTATTTAAAGAATTAAAATATCTGTGGGGTGTATATGTGTGTTCAAATATAAATACCAAATTCAGTTATGCTTATGATTTTACATGAAGTTACTGTCATATTAATTTCAATACTGACAAAATTTAGGACAAATATAAACATACTTTTAAAAACTTAATTGTTTTTAGTTTTACAAAGTAGAAAAATATAACTGCAATAATGCTTCCTGAAAATATTGACATGAAAAGGAAATCAACTAAATTTTTATTTAAAAGGCTGCTTCATAAGTGTTGGTGCAATGAGAGTATGTTTGGAAAGACTGAAGTGCAGGCATTCAAATCAACAGACTGTCTTTAAAATAATATCAATACAGTGTTTTTAATATGCTATTTTAAATTTCCTTCTTCTCTTTATAAGTAAATATAATAATCACATACCAAAAACTATACCAATTTCCTGAAAATAAATGGGATTTTGTTACACATAACACTGTTGGAAGACTAAACCTTAGTTAATCACACACATTAACAAGAAAATTCATAAAGCCCAGTGTTTTCTTAGTTGCACATCAAATTAAAATATTTTCATTTGGATTTACCATAAATTATGCAAGATTGGTAAAACAACAGTAGCTGAGAGAGGTTTTTTTTAAAAAAGAAAATTCTAGACATTTGGGAAAACATTTGATATACTCAATAAACCAAAATATGGTCAAGTGCATCCATCCCTAAAAGTAATTAAAAGATAGTTTTAATCTTTCATGTGAATTAACATCTTTTTCGTGTTATAGTTTTCCTTCCCAGACAAATGTATAAAAATCCTCATCAACACAAATAACACAGATATTATTTTATTTTTCTTCCTTATTTTCCCCTCGTCATTGGCCTTGGATTCCAATTCTGGGGGTGTATGGTGGTTGGTCTAGCAAGCATTACACTACTGCTAGGCCACTTAGTGTGGCTGAACATGGATATTTTAAACAAGGAGCTGTGACGTAAACAATTAATTATTCTATACCATGAATGTTGACAGTCAAAATGGCAGTAAGGAGTCTTTAATTCTCGTTCAATGTATATTCATTAAAGGAGCGACTTTTTTGCTGTTGTTCTCATTAGATATATGTGGACATATTTAAGAGGTGAATCACACAAGAAATCCTTAACCAAGGAGAGGGAAGAAAGATACATAAAGAGGAAATCAAGTTTGGTTTTAACAGTTATTATTAAATTTAGGAAGTCTTGATAGATTCAGTAATAGTCTGTCCTCAGATAGCATACATTTGAAACTCATCACCATTCCTTGAATACTATCTCCTTAATCAGGCAAATGAACTTAACAGAATAGCTTTTCTTACCATACCTATGAATACAGTTTTTAAAAACTGAATCTTAATTAAATAATTTTGTAGCTATTTCCTGAATTTTCACATTGTTTAATAATCTTCACATTTTGACTTGGAAATGGGTAATGGCAAGAAATAGCAAGAAGTTATTAAGTTATTAAGGAATGGTTTAAGATTTACAAAGGAACAGAGTGACTTTGAATTCTCAAACATGTAGGTTTATATGTTAATGTAAATGGCAAGCAAGGATGGCATAACAAGTAAGGAACGAGCTAAGGATAGGTAATAAAAAGTATCTGAAAAATTAAATTCAAATAAAAACATGGTTTGTAGTGACCAAGAAAAAGTATGCATGCAATATTTCACTGAAGTCTAACTCTCATCTTCTTTAATTTTTGGATGCACTCAGAGGATAAGAAAGGATATTGAAGAATCTACTCTCTAGTTGAATGTTGGTCATGGTTTTAGATTCAGCAATCTTTAGCAATCCTATCATTTTTGCTGGGAAAGTGTGAAAAAATTGTTAAGTTTAGGAACCACATAACTTTCTGACATTGTTCACATTAATCTGTGAGAGTGTTTACCAAAACATAAGAAAGTTCATTTATATTTATAATTTGTTTTACTTTTGAATATTTGAAGTGGTGAACATCTACAGGCAGCCATCTCTGTTGTTCATCACATCAACAGTCTTTCTATCAATAAGCTCAAAAATAGCAAGCGAAAATATATGTCAAATATTCCTCATAACTATTTGTGGTCAATAGCCTTTAGTGGGTGCAAAATGAACTGATTTCTTCACTATGGTGTGTCAGAAAGAGCCAATAAAAACTCATAATTTTTCAGCACCATCAGCTCTAAATATAAGTCAAGTAATACTTACATTGAAAAATTAATAGATGATCACAAAAATAATTTATTAAATCAATTCAATATATTGTTTTGACAGTATTCAATTTTTAATGTATCATTACAAAAGAAGCAAAGTCCTTTCTGGAAAACTTAATTTGTTTTTAGTTGACTTAAGATATTATTCATTGAGTCCATGCAGGGTCCAGGAGGAGAAAAGTCAGAGAGCACCTCCCAGTAACTGGCCATGCTGGGGCTGGGAGAAACAGACCAACAAGCCAACTAACCAGCCTTTCTGGTAAGCTGCGCAAGTCATGCGGAGCCCGGGAAGAGAGAAGTCAGATAGTGCCTCCCATGAACCTACTGGCAGGAGGGCTGAGAATCACCAATCACCCTCCCTATTCCCCTGTAAGCAACTAGCTGGTTTGGAGGATAGGCTGAGATAATAGCAACTGAGGTACAAAAAGCAACTCAATCTTTATATTGTTTGTTTGACTTTGCAGTCCTGGGACCAGCGGTCTTAGCATCTGTAGCGAGGATAACGTTATGCAATATAGCAATTATGGGGGATTTCCTTCTATCTTGTTTTTGAAATCCAATATTGTTCTCACTGTTTTGTTTTGTTCTGATTGTTTTGCTTTATTCAGTATTCTCTTTTGATTGGTTTTATTCCATTTTGTTTTGGTTTGATTTTGCTATATCTGATGGAATGGACAGCTATTGTGAAGATAGCAAGATATACTATGGTAACCATTGTTGTTTGCCTATTATCCTGTTTTGAAGTTCTGTACCAATTTCACTGCTTTGTTTTGATTCAGTTTATTCTGCTTTGTTTTGTTGGGTTTTATTAACTTTAAAACAAAAAAAAATTTTAAAAATATTCATTGTTTCTTACTTTGACAAAAACTGCAGAATTCCAGGCAAAATTTCCCTCTCAAAAAGGAAAACAGGAGACATCAAAAATGGTGTTAAAATACTGGGATATAATTGAAGTATCTTTCCATACACTGAACAAATTAAATTCACACTGAATTTCAGTACTTATTTCAATACAAATACATAAAATCATTAAATTTTAAGAAACTCCAACACTATTATTGTACCAAGATAAATATAATTAATAAATAATTATTAATATGTAAGATTTCCTAGAATTTAGTCTCAGATCATATTGAAAAGTGTTCATGTACAACACAAAACTGTGTCCAGATCTACACAGGACATCCACAACAATAAAATTCTGAAACTTCAGGTATTGATTTGCATGGCAACACTGAAGAGGTGACATCAGTAAACACACCTAGCAGGGACTCCTTGAGTTATACAGATTTTAACCTATAGTTAACAGATTGCATCAGTGGGTAAATATCACTTCAAATCTCCCTTTGCAATTCAGTATGTTCTTCTCATTTCAGATGTCTTCAGATTTGCTAACAGGCTACTTCCAAATTCTGCTCTCTGACAGGTGCATGTTCTTATCACAAAGTGAATTCATTTGCACCTGCTTAAGGCTCTGCAAGGAGCAAGGTAACTGTGTCAGTAGGGCTTTTGCTTATCACATTTACATTTCAAAGTGGCTAAACTGTTTTGAAAGTGTATCCCAGGGTGGAGTGTTCCGCAATCTCCATTTGATTTCTAAAATGCCTAGAATCTATGGGAAATAAAGAAAAGTGAGAAAACTATGCATTCTTGACATTTGGTCAAGCATAAAGAAAGTACAGAAGTGCTTTAAAATAGGGCAAATTTACAAGTAGTTCTTTCTAAGGATAGATATAGCTTCTATCACATCAACACTTAGTGTTGAATTGAGTTTTGGAATTGAAGGAATGTTAGATAGCATCTATTGCTTTCTCTTTATTTTACAAATGAAAGTAACCCAGAAGACTTATGTCACAAGTAGTTTGGAGTCATATATAGCTTGATTTGATCCTTAATGCAATCCCTTAATGTATGGGATGGTAAATATCAGTGTCTTCATCTGTTAAACATTCAGTAAAGTAAGTTAAGCAATTAACTGAATAAACTAAGAAAAAATGTACAGTAGGAAAGATGTGAATCCATTTGTTTCTGGCTAAAATGTTGACTGATACCATGCCTGACACACTACAGCCACCTGCAAGGAAACAGCTCAAATTGTGAGGCTTCCGATTTGACTCTTCGGCTTTTATTCAAACAAATTGCTCTAGGATACAGTTATGCTAATTATACTTCTGAACTAGGTTCTGAGGGCAGCACTATGAATGATAAATATGACACAGTCTGCAGAAAGTCAGGATTACAGAAATAAAATGAGGAAAATATCTAGTGCTGTTATGAGCTTCTTCAGAAGGTGCATTTAAAGATACTCTTTATTCTGATCTGGTTCATCAGAAAAAAATGTATCTTGGGTTCAAAAAACATTCACAAGTTATTAAGTATATTTATAAGAACAAGGCAAAAAATGGACTAAAGTTGATAGATTATTTAATATATAAGTCCCCAAAATAGCTATCATTAAATCTCAATATGAAGAAATGCTTCTATTTCTCTAGATTGATCAAAGAGATGCATAATATGTGCACACTATGCAATAGCAGTAGACAATATTGAGAGGACTAGCTAATACATGTGAATTAAGACTAGGTTCTTCTGTAAAATGAAAAGGATGCCCAAAATTGAAGACCATAGTTGTTCTGAAAATAAACAATTTCAGGTATAGAGAAAAATACTAGTATTACAAATATTCACCACATTGTACTTAGCTTAGCAGTGATTTGCATGTACAGTAACTTGTTACAATTATTTTAATTGTAAGTTTCAAATATGTTTACCCAATGATGATTTGACTAAACACAGTTTTAAAATGTCTTGTCAGCTCTGACTTGAAATAACACAGTTATTTCTCAGTACCATACATTGAAACAAAGCATTGAAAATATGGACACCTCTAAGTAATAATGGAAATACATTGAGAAATGGTTGAAAGTGCTGCCCTGTTCTGAATGTTTGTAACCTCACCCCTTCAGTTTTTGTGTTGAAATCCTGACACCCAAGGCGATGGCACTGGTAGGTGGGGTTTGGGATGAATTGGACACAAAAGTCCTTATGAAAGTGATGGGTGCCTTTATAAAGAGACCTGGGAAAGATTTTTCATTCCTTCTCCCATGAGAGGACACAAGGAAAAGATTACAGAGTCAGAACCAGTAGAGAGCCCTCTTTAAACCCTGATGATGCTGGAATCCTGATATTGGATTTAAAGTCTTCAAGACTGTGGGAAATAAAATTGTATTGTTTATAAAACATCTAGTCCATGATAGTTTGTTATACCAACATGAAAAGAATGACAGGTGACTTGTGTTATTAAAACAGTCAAACTGCAAAAGCATATTCACTACAATGGAGATTTGAAGGGTACTTTTTTGTAAGATATAAAGCTATACTATGTCATGTTAATAATGTTGGAACAATAGGCAGAATTGTAGAACCCAATTCCTCTGACTATAGTAAAAACAACAAATTCAGCTGCTCAAAACTATGTAAATATCACAATCAGGCCGGGGCACATGTGCTCATGCCCTCTGTGGAAGGACTGACGTGACTTCCCACCCCACTCCCCAGACCCAGGACAGCCCCACCAGGTGCGTGGGTTTACACACACCTTTGGAGGCCAGAGTCATCAGTGAGAACAGCAAAGTGGATGAATCTGAAGCCGCAGGGAGGAGCCAGGAGGTGGAGTCTGGAGAGCTCCACCAACAGCAGACCAGTCCCAGCCCCAGCATGCAGAGATCACAATCAGCTCCACACCCGGCACATTTCAGGGCTCTCACATGGACATTATCACAGAACTGTAAACACCAGAGGTATTTTGCTACTTTTGTTCTCCCTTGTTTGTCTGATTGGCTACTCCCTCTGTGTCTGGTTGGATGTCATCTTGTTTTGTTTTGTGTTTTGTGGTTATTTTTGCTTTGGGACTTTTTTTTCCCTCTCTCTGGTATTTTCTTCTTTCTTTCTTTCTTTCATTCTTTTCTTTCTTTCTTTTCTTGTTTTCTTTTTCATTCTCCTTCTATTTCTTCCTTCTTTTTTTCACGTTTCAGGTTTCTTACCTTAATTTTCTTGTTTTCTTCTACAAATAAATAAATAAATAAGCAAACATGATAGTTAATATAGTTATACCACTAATTTCTATTAGGTCATTGAAAAGAAAGATTTGTACCTGTATTGTTTGATCAAAATTTTTTGCCAGTATCTTTTAAGATGGGCAACTAATTTGAACATAATTATGTGTAATGTATTAACCATTGTTGCTTTCCTACTATCTTGTTTTGAAATTTTGTATCATTGTTTTTATTGTTTCTCTCTTTAAAAAATTAAAATTTTTTAATTATGTAAGTTTCACTCCCAGAGCAGCACCTAGAAGATCCAAGAGTATGGAAGAAGAAATACATGATCTAAAAAAGAAGTTGTACTAGTGTTACAGACGTTTTAAAGCTTCTGAGGACTAGACTATTAGAGATAAGTATCAGTTCTCTGCCTAATTATAAATTATAACCTGGCCTATGTATGTGTCAATTCATTCACATTTATTTTAAATTTGTGAGTTCTTTATCACTGCATCCAATGGGCAAATTTATACATTTCACAACTGTCAAATCTAAAATTGTTATACGTTTGACAACAAATTCTTGTCTATTTAGCTTGATTTTTAAAAATATTTTATCTTCTAAAGTTGGAATTCTCTTTTTTTGTATTCTTGTAACATGACCACTTTTCTTCTCTTTTCATTTCTTTTTCACTCAGGAAAACAGTTGATAACATTTCTCAAAGGTTTTAAACTACTCAGGGTTGTATTGACACAAGTTCATTATGAAAACCCTTATAGATAAGATCAATGTAATCTTATTTAACCATTTCTTTGGTGGAAATAAATGGTTATATAAAAATTTCACAAAATACCTCCTGAAAAGAGAATGTATCTCCTGGAAAACAGCCACATACAGTGAATTTACCTGAAAGTCTCCCCTCTTCTCAGAAAAGAATTCTCCTAATATATCTGGTCTATACAGACTGTTCATATTTACCACTTTCCAGTTAAGTCACTATTGTCTTGTAGATTCTGTTACTGGTAGTTTTATAATGAAAAGTTATGCCTATCCTTTCATATCCTCTTAACAGAAAGCTGACACAATTAGAAAATTTTGATCAATATTATAATAAAGGTGTAATTTAAAACCATTTAAATTATTTTATAGGTCGAATTATCTGTATAATTTTATTAATCTTCCACTTCACAGAGGCAAGTGAGGCTAGCCCATTATATGGTAAATGAATACCTGAAAACAGTGTACTTTGTCTGATTACTTATAAATCTCTTTTAAAAAGAAAATAGTAGCAGAGAGCAGGTGTGGTGGCATACACTTGCAATCAAAGCACTTGGGAGACTGAGGCAGGAGGATCACCATCCGTTGGAGGCCAACCTGGGCCACATAGAGTTTAAGGCCAGCCTGAACTACACAGTAAGTACCTGTCTCAAAAAAATTAATAAATAAAACTAAAAAATAGTAGAAGTGTTAACCCTGTCCTGACTGCTATGGATTATATGTGTACTCCCCAAATTATGGTTAAAACCCTGACTCTAATGTGATGGCGTTTGAGGTTGGAACTTCGGTATGTGGTTAGGTTAAAGGAGCTTAGATGGGATGAAGCCTCAGAAGGAGTCAGCGTGCTTACGAGAACAGGAATCATTGTACACACTTGCAAATCAAGTATTAAAATGTTAGCACTTTATATATAGATATATTGAATTTGTGAAGAGAAAAGTACAGATATTGGGAATCTTTTTGTGCAAAGAGATAAGCCAAGAATGTGTTATATTAATTTTTAAGTCTCTACATACTAATTTCCTCAAACAATTTCATCTCTCATGCCTCCTTTATAGTTTTGAATACTTTTTGACAAAGTATCTTTATTTAATAATATTTGATCGTGGAAATTTAAACACATTTACCTTTAAATTTTCCTGGTAATACATTAATTCCCACTTAAAAAGATTTTTCCACAAGCCCCAGAGGCCCAGATTTCTGAACACTTATTTAAAAACTAAAACCCAGAGGGAGATTTACTACATTTTGCTGAGACCAGTTACTTTTTCAATTTGAAACTCTATTGATTCACTCTTTTATTTTCTTATGTCTTATTGATGCTGTCTTATATCTTCAATGGTTTTAGCAAAAATGATAGTCACCAGATCACATGCTTGATCACACAAACCTATTTAAAATGGAAAAAATAAGGTTCCCTTCAATTCATTAAAGAAAGATGATTGTGCTTTAAATTTTAAAAAGATATATAGGCTGGGGGTATAGCTCAGTGGCACAGCACCTGCCTGGCAAGCACAATGTCCTGAGTTTGATTCCAGTATCAAAAAAAAAAAAAAAAAAAAAAAAAAAAAAAAAAAAAAAAAAAAAAAAAAAAAAAAAAAAAAAAAAAAAAAAAAAAAAAAAAAAAAAAAAAAAAAAAAAAAAAAAAAAAAAAAAAAAAAAAAAAAAAAAAAAAAAAAAAAAA
>RJWM01029555.1:0-24025 GCA_004363535.1 Dasyprocta punctata
AGTGAAAAAATATTATGATTCTAATGTAATATAATGTTGATAGAAATAATGTTGTTTCTTAAGGATTGTTAAATCTGTGTTATAATGTTCAAGTTGTGAAATGATAGGAATAAGCATGTCTTTGTATCTGGATACTGATTCAAGGAAATTTGTCTGCTTTAAATGTTGACAAGGGGCGGATTGCTATGGTTGATACATTGTGTTCAACTTGAGAAGTTTAGAAATTTAACTAAGAGGCTCAGTAGAAAGCCAGGATCCTTTGCAAATATCCTCAGCTTGTGCAAGAGGAGGGCACATAGGTGGTATGAGTGTTACTCTCATCCTGGGTGAGGGGAGTGGTAACCTGCTTACAATATAAAAGAGGAGCAGAGACTTACAATATAAGGGAGGAGAGAGCAGTTTTTGCTCTGGTTGCTTTTGCAGGCTGCTACCTTGAAGTGTTGCCCTGGTGCCATGCCACGCTGCCTTGGAGCCAGCTGATTATGAACTGAAACTTCCACAAACAGCAAGCTAAATAAATCTTTCCTTTCTTCATTTTGGGTGTTGGGTATTTTGTCCCAGCAGTGAGAGAAAAGTAACCAAGAAAATGCTATTGTGATGAGCATGGTTTCCTTAATCTCTCTCGCAGTGAGTTTACAGTTTGTGTACAGGAATGTTATTGATTTTTGAGTGCTGACTTTGTATCCAACTATGCTATTGAATTTGGTTCTTAACTCTAGAAATCTTTTGGTGGAAAAAGAAATCCACAGACTAAAAGTAAAAGGATGGAAAAAAAATACTCTATGCAACAGGAACCCAGGAAAAACAGGGGTGGCTATTCTATTTGTAGACAATGTGATCATCAAATGAAGAATGATCAAGAGATAAAGAAGGTCATTACTTACTTGTTAGGAGAACAAATCAAGATGAAGTGACAATAATTATAAATATGTATGCACCAATTATGGGAGCACCCGACTCTATAAGACAAATAATATTAATAGACATAAAAAATCAAATAAGATATAACACAATTGCAATGGGGCAACCTTAATACCTCATTATTACAAAGAAACAGATCAACTAGATATAAAATCAGGACAAAAATAACAGAACAGAACTAAACATGTGAAGAAATGGACTTAGTAGACATTTACAGAGTATTCCACCTAACAATATCAGAATACACATTCTTCTCAGATGTACCTGTAATGTTCTCTAAAATAGACCATTTAATAGCCCATAGAATACATTCAAGTAAATGAAAGGAATGAAATTATTGCATGCATATTATCTGAGCATAGTGCAATGAAATTGGAAATTAATGGCAAAAGAAACTGCAAAAATTCCATAAACACATGGAATTGATTATCACTTTCCTACACAACCAATGGGTCACAAACAAAATTAAAGAAGAAATGAGAGAATATCTACAATCAAAGAAAAATTCAAATATAACTTAATGGAACCTGTGGGCTGCAATGAAAGCAGTCCTAAGGGGAAAATTTATAGCAGTGAATTTTCACATCAGGAAAACAGAACAAGCACAAATAAGCAACCTAGTGCTGCAAATCAAGTTTCTAGAATGAAAAAGAGCAAGTCAGGCCCAAAGCCCATACAAGGGAGGAAACTATAAAAATAAGAGCAGAAAATTAATGTAATTGAGGCCATGAAATCAATACAATAATGAATGAAATGCTTAGGACTAAATGTAACCAACAAAATGAAAAGCCTATACAATGAAAACTATAGAACTCTTAAAAAGGAGCTTGAAGAAGTTACCAGAAGATGGAAAGATATCCTCTGATCCTGAATATCCAAATTAAATATTATCAAAAAGGCCAAATTTCCAAAACTGGTAGGTAGATTTGATGAATTGCAATCAAAATATCAGTGACATTCACTAAAAAACTAGAGAAAATTGTCTCACAATTTATATGAAACTAAGTGATACTCAGAATAGGAACAAATGGGATCATATCAAACTAAAAAAAATCTGCAGAGCAAAGGAAACAACAAAGAGTGAAGATGTAACATAAAATGGGGAAAAAAGATTTGACATCTATTTCTCAAAGACAGCACTAATATCTAGAATATTAAAAGAAATAACAAAAAACAGAACCCCCAAATAAGGACTCATCAAAAAATGGATAATTGAAATGATGAAAAAATTCTTGCAAAAAATACAAATGGATGATAAATATGTGAAAAAATGTTCACCATCTCTGGCCATTAGATGCAATTTAAAATATTGTTGGTAGGAATATAAACTACTACAACCAGTAGGAAATCAGTATGGATATTCTTTAAGAAACTAAAACTAAAAATTCCATTTGATCCAGCTATTATCCTTTAAGTATTTTCCCAAAAAAGTTAAACACATCGTATTACAGTGATACATGCATACTCATGTTTATATCAGCACAATTTATAACAGTTAAATCTTGAAAATGGCCTATCTGACTATCAACTTATGAATGGATTTGTGGTATTTACACACAATGGAGTGCTATTCTGCACTCCAGAAAGAAAGATTAAGTCATTCATAGGTAAATAGATGCATGCTGAGACCATAAAATTAAGTGAAATAAACCAGATGGACAAGTTTAGATTTTGCATGGGTTCCCTTATATGAGAAAAGCAAAATACAAAAAGCAAAATGAAAGATATATTACAAGAAGTAGGGAATATTTTCAATTGAAAATGAGAAGAACAGATGGAAGAAGGAGAGAGAAAAGGGTAGAAAAGTGGATAAAATAAAAGAATTTAAAGAAATTAAAATGGAAATACAGCTTTTGTAAATGGAAAGGGAACCAAGAGATAGATGGAGTTGGAAGAGATGGAAGGAGTACGGAATAAAAAATGAATAAAGATGTGCTGTATCTGTATACGAGCAATCTACAATGTATGCAATCATTATGTACTACAAAAAGTATTGATAAAAAATAAAAATAACACTGAGATTTCATCTTAATACATTAAGAAATGCTATCATTAATAAATCAAATAATCATGAATGCTAGTGAGACTACAGGGAAAACAGTAACCCTTCTGCGTTGTTGGTAAGAATGTAAACTTGTTCAAACACTTTGGAAATCAGTATGGAGATACTTTACAAAACTGAAATTAGAAATTCTATTTAACCCAACCATTTCCCTTTTAAGTATCTCCCTGAAAGAGTTAAAGACTATGTTATAGTGATACCTACATACCTATGTGTATAGCAGCTCAATTCATGATAGCTAACTACTGTGAGCAATCTATATGTCCATCAACAGGTAATTGGATTAAACAATGTGATATTTATACACCATGAAGCACTATTCTGCCATAAAGAAGGATAAACTCTAGTATTTGTTGGAAACTGAATGTACCCTGAGATTATAATATTAAGTGATATAATAAGACACAAACTTAAATGTAGTATGATTCTCTTATAAAAGAAACCCAAAATATAATTAAAGAGAAAGCTAGAAGTTAGATATTAGGATAAGCAAATAGATCTTTTGCATAGGGAAGCAGACCAAGAGATGAAGAGAGAGAGAGGGAGAGAGGAAAAAGTTAAGGAATGGGAAAAGAAATAAAGTATGTTATGTATGTGTACAAACTTTCCACAAGGAAGGTATTTATTATGTACTGTGAACATGCACCAATAATAAAACAAACCATATTTGATAATATACCAGAGGAGAATTTCCTAAAACCAGTGAATACTGTTAAAATAAATTTAAAGATTTTTTTGGTTGGATATTTAGAAAAGAATTTACAAATAAATCATTATCATTGACTATTGAATTAAACAGTTACTGTGTCTAAATCAACATACAAATATCAACTGTATTTGTTGACGTCTTATTAAGGAGTAGAATTTATCTTTAGGCAATTACCTTAAAATCCTTTTAAATTTCATCCCCTTCTCTACAAGGATGTGATTTAGTAAACACCCATCTCCCCAAATTACATGACTTCTCCTTTTATTCTCTTCCTCTCTTTCTTCCCTCTATGTCTCTTTTTTGTGACATTCTTTCCTTCTTTTCTTTCTCTCTTCCTTCTTTTTACTTTCCTGTTTTATTGTTTTTTCAACTTTCATAGCTTGACATATGGAGAAAATGTTAAATAGTACTAACTATTCATTCAGTCATAGAATATATGATGATTGGATAATTGCTAAGATACTATTTTAGTTGAACTGTGTATTGTTTTTGAGGTCACTTTTAGCCCTACCAAAATCTTACAATAATGAACGCAAAGACTCTTTTATACTTTTAAACCAATTTTGTTTGTAACATTTTGTTTAATAATCCATAATAACATTAGAGACACGATCTTCATTCTGTTCCCAATAAGGTAAATTCTGAGACTCAAATAAATCTGATAAATTGGCAGGCAGTAGAAGAAAGCAGTATCTCAAGTAAGTCTCTAAGCACTAAATGCAGCAGTTGAATGCTAATAAATCAAAAATGAAGTAAATAGTCAAACAGTTACTATGATTTAGGGGAGAGAAACTTGTCTCTCTCCAAACACTCAGTATGAAGGATACTATATTGGTAATGAAGTTAAATAATACTGTACTCTTTTTTGCTTTCTTTACTTTTTTCATTTCCATTTTTTCTGGGCTACAAAATGCATAGCAAGTATAGATTGCTATTTATTCAGTGCATATGTAAATTTTTCTGCATACATTGGTATTAAAAAACTGTAGAATGTGTGAACAATGAATGCTGATAGAATGCCGCAATATCAGAATTTTACTTTTGCAAATGTTAATGGTTTTGTCATTAAAAATTAATGGGTTGTAGTTCTGGATTCCATATGCTGTTAGAAGACCACCAGATGTCTGAGAAATACAATACCATTCATTGGAATCTCTCTATATTTAAACCATCTGGTATAGTTAAGTACCAGAAGCTTTGTAATTATTCATTATTCTGTTCAGAAGAATGTCATTTATGCTACTGGAGAGTAAACTGATATTGCAGATATGTCATTAGCAAGTTTGGAAAAGTTCCTATTTGCAGATACATGTTGATATTCCTATGAAGATATATCTGTTAGTATTACTGCTCACACTCATCCACCAAAAGATGTTATAAATGATATGGTACTCTGAATGCCTACCATTTTGGTGAACTTTAGATTTCACATATTTTGCAGTATGATCATTTTATTGTAATATGATATGCAATATTACATCTTTTTTCTTTTTAAATTTTATTTTAAAGAGGATATAACAGAATAAACCCAACGAAAACAAACCAGTGTAAGAGATACAGGACTTCACCACATTATCAAATCACCAGTAGTTACCGTAACACCTTTCAATGTCTTCAAAATAGCTACAGATAACTTCGGACATAGTAAAAAACAAACAGAACAGAACAGAATAGAAACAATAAAAACAAAACAATGGATGCAGTAAATGACTTCAAAACAAGCCAACAGTAAATCCAAAATTGCTACCATAATGTATCTTGCTATCTTTGAAGTAGCTGCTCCTGCCATCAGATTTGACATAGTCAAACGAAACAAAAGAGAATAAAACCCAACCCAACAAAACAATTGAAATGATATAGGACTTCCAAAACAAGATCATAGGGAATCAACAATGGCTGCAACCCTCAGAAGGAGATCCCCCCTAAATGTCACACTGTGTCCGCTATCCTCTGAACCTATGATCAGACCACTGGCCCTAGACACGCACTGATAGTGAAACAACAAAGCACCACAGGCATCCAATTGCATTTCACCTCCATAGCTATCATAACAGCCTGTGTTTCTCTGGATAAGTCAGTTGTTTATGGGGATGGGAGGATTGGTATTTCTTATTTGCCAGCCCATAAGCTGCAATGGGCTGGGGTCTGGCTGTTCCAAGTCTGGCTGTGGCCCATACATGGCACTAGTTTCCAGACTGGGCTTGTTTGCTGGCATAGCCATTGTTCCTTCTAACCCCAGTCTGAGAATGGCCTAATTTTATATCCTTCACTAAAAGTCATGAGACTTCAGAGAATAATCAGGACTCAAGTGAATCTTCAAAGCTTGCATGAGTTGTTTTCTTTGTTTAGCTCCAGCAACTTGGAAGAGACACCAGCGTCAAAAAACTTAATACACCGGATATCCATAGTGTTAGTATATAATCTAGCTTCAGTATTTTCTAACGTGCTCTCTGGCATGGTGGTACCGGATACTTCATGCTTCTGCAATTATCATGGTCAAAGTAGGATTCAGCATTCACTTAATAAATTTCTTTGCTTTTTGAGGTTACAGAATCAAATAAGTATGAGTCCACCTTTTAAGGAGCTTTCTGCAATCTCCACAGCTCATTTCATTTTTGACTCTTGAACTTCTGTTTTCTTCAAGCTTGACAGATGAATCTAAGGGAGTAATCTTCAGATTCAGGTGGTAGAAGATTCAAACTTCCATACGCTGCCATAAAATACATTTAATAAACATTTATAGAGCATTTCAATGTGCAAGTTTCCAAATATTAACAAAGCAAACAAATAAAAAAATAATACTCTTAAGAAATCTTCAAGTTCATTATAACGAAAATGTAAACAAACTACAAAGTAAAATAACAAATGTTGTATCAGAGAAAGTACCTGGTGTTTTGAGAATACACTGGAAAGAATAATTCTGAAATACTTTGAGAAAAGCTTTCTAAAGTAAGAAACATTGAGACATTTATTGAAAAGTGATTTCATATTTTTTTCTCAGCTGAGAACAGAATCATTGAAGATAAATAAAAATAGAATCTCCTTCAGAAAGGAGTGCATATACTGAATTGTGATAATTATTTTGAAAGAAAATTAGAATTTATTAAGCTCAGAACACATATCTTAAATTTTTAAAACTTTTTCTTTTAAATCTAAAAGTTTGGAATTTCAAGAGCTATATCTTGAAGAATATATTTTTCTTATTATCAAAAAGCAAGCCTTTAAATAACAACCCAACTTCAAACAGCTCTACAATGAGAATTTAGATAATAAAAAATGATTTGAAAAATATTAACAATGGTTGAAGTAAACTCAAGTTGGGGGAAGAAAAACATTGTTGGAAAAGTTGAGCAACAGTCCCTAAGAAGGTGTCCTGTTATGCATCATAGTCAGAGCCAAAGCCTTGTAATAGAACCAACTGTAATCCTGAGAGAGGATGATGAGAGAACCCAGGACAGAGTAACCCTTCCTAGTTTGTATTCCTGGAAGCCCTTTATGAAAACCTGACCTCCTTGACAAGTTGTGCTTGCAGCATGACATCAATATACAGAATTAGAAATGGGAAATACTACGGTAAGACACAAGGAAGACCTATATTCACCCTCTGAGTGTTCTGAGAACTTCAAGTAGTGTTAAGAAACACTTCAGAATTTTTCATATACTAACATACTAATGTAGAGTTTGACATAGAGGGGAAGCAGTCATGGAGCTATTTGACAATCAAGGAGGAGGGATATGCCCTAATGGAAAACACTGCAGGGTGGGAGCAATCATTTTAGCATGAATGAGAGAGGAGTTATGCCAGCACCATAAGGTGAATCACACAGTTCAACATTCAAGCCAAACTATACATGAGAACTGCTGATAACTATGAACTAGACAGTGCATTTTCTAGATAGAAAATAGTGAATTAATCTATGAAAAGGAAACAAGGTGGAGAAAGTTCTTTATGTCCAACAGTGTTTGTTTTATGGGTCTGGGCGCATCAAAATTTAGCGCATATATTTGCAATTGTTATATTGTCATGATGGGGTCTTCCTTTAACCCATGATGCAGTGAACTTCTTAGTCTCTTCTCACTGCATCTTGAAATCTGCTTCGTCACATATAAATATAGCTATTGTTTTATGTTTTGGGGCTCTGTTTGATTAGTATATCATTTTCCATCTTTTCTCTTTCATTTTGTGTATGTAGTTGCTATTGAGGTTTGACTCTTGAAGATGGAAATAGTAGGGTCCTGTTTTTAAATCTAATACACAGTCTGTGTCTTTCATCTGAAAATTTAAGACCAGTTATTATATTTAAGGTTACTATTGCAAGGTGTGTGGTAATTCTTTGTATAATTTTTTGGTCAAGGAATCATGGATAAACATGCATGCAACAGTATAGAATTTGTTTAAAAAAGATTATTAACATTAAAGAGATAATCATTGTCCTTGCAGTAGAAACTTTATGATAAACAGAACATTCTGAGCAGGATGATGGTATAACCAAAGAGGTATGTGGGATAGATTGAAGAAGGAATTTGGATGTAGGAGTCTATCTTGGTTACTTTTCTCTTGTTGCTGAGACAAAACACCTGAAACTCAAAATGGGAAAAGGAAAGGTTTATTTAGCTTACAGTTTTTGGAGGTTTTAGCTGACAGCAAGTCAGGCTGGTGTGGCTGAAGGGCAACTTTGTGGCTGCAAGCGACAAGACTGAAAAAGGCAAAAAGAAAAGTAGGCCTCTTCCCCTCCCCTACACTGTACACCAGCCACCCATTCCTGGGTGGGTACAGCACTTACACCACTGTCAATCCCAGAGCTAGACCCAGTCACAAACACTGGAGTCAGCCACCTCCATGACTGTATGAGGCTTTGAGGGGGACACAAGGCACAAACCATAACAGAGTCTAAAGTAGCTAGGAAGAATTGGTAAAAACTCAACTTGGATATTGTCTCAAGAACAAAATGAATACTAGTGAGAAAAGCATTGTACAGTTTTAACAGTATCTTCTTAATGGCCTTTCCTCATCCACTTTATCTCTGTCTGAAACACAAAATTTCTTCAACCTTTCTGCACGCAGAATACTCTCTCCTCTCTGACAATAGGTTTGTGATTATGTTCAGCAATGTTTCTTCTTTCAAAGCCAAATGATGTTTTTAATTCAAAAGAGTGACACAGTTGAAGTGTATGCTTTGTCATTGGTCTAGGAACTGAGTCTGAAATTAGACTGTTAAGTCCTTTGCTTTTGTACAGGAGAATTATTTTGCATGAAGGAAAGTTATAATAAAGAAAATTACACAACTCATATCAACACAAAATCAATTTGTATGTCTCTAACTCTTTATTTTCATAAAATAAATTATAGAATAAGAAAGAATAGTAAATATACAAAATAGCTTCAGTTGTTTTCAGGCTGAATGAAGTTGAAAATAAAAATGTACAGTCCTACCGAAAGAGAAATGCAAGATTTTGATTAACATAAATGTAATGGTATACAATACTCATCTCCTGCTCAGACAGTGTTGTGTATCTCTGGTGGCTTGAAATGATTTGGATTTTACTATTGTAATGTTAAGAACCACACTCTTATTTATATTATATTTATGTTTTGGTATAATAAAATAAAAATAAAATACAATGTTGGAAAAAAATTCAAATAACATGTAACCTAATACTTCCATTTTATAGGAAACTAAGAATTTGAAAGTTCAATTGACTTGGTTAGGTTACAAAACTAGTTAGTAGATCAATGGCAGAGTAGTCCTGACTCCAGGTTAAGTGTCAGCATATAGGAATCTCTTCCTATATCACTTCTTTACATAGTAATTCTCCTTTACTTACAGTTTTGCTTTCTATAGGTTCAGTTACCTATGGTCAACCATGATCCAAAATATTAAATGGGAAATTCTAAAAATTAACAGCTTATGTTTTAAATTACTTAATTGTACCAAGTAATGTGATAATGATTATAGAAAGATGCCATCTTACCACATTCCATGCATAATAACTGTATCCATCATATCTCCATTAACCATCCACTAGGGACTTAGTCGCCATCATAGTTATCAGGCTGACTGATGCAATAATGCAGTGCTTACATTGGAGAAACCCTTACACAGAGCCCCAGTGTTACATCACGATGACAAAGTTCTTCATCGTACTCCCTCCCATGACCTAGGTATTGTATCCCTCTTTCATTAGCACAGGAAGAATGGGTACAATACAGTTAGAGATTTTGAGAGGAGAGACAAAGAGTGCATTCATATATTTTTAGTACTGCATATTCTTACAGTTGTATTTTATTATTAATTTTTGTTTTTTGTTCCTATGAGCCTATATTACACTTACTTTGGGTATAAATGTATAGGAAAAGCATAGCATACATAGAAATCGGTACTCTCAGTGGTTTCAGGCATCCACTGAAGTTCTTAGAACATATCCCTCAAGGATTAGAGGGGATTATTGAATTGTTACCCCAAAGATAAATCTCTAATGTTTAAATTCAACTTTTGTAGTTCATTTTTTTCTCAAAGTAAATTCATGACTGTGGTCTACAGGGAAATGGGCACATACATGTCTAGGTCAAAGTCACAGGAATCTGTGAATATGTTACCTTATGTTACAAAGAGAATTTTGTGATTTTATTGGGTTAAAGATCTAGATAAAGAGATTATCCTGCAATATCTGGGTGGGAAAATGTAATCACAGGTGTCCTTTAAATGTGAAAGAGGAAAGCAGGAGTGATGAAATGGTGTGGCGCAAGAAAGACTTGCTCGTTTAGTGCTAACTTTGAAGATGGAAGGGGATCTTGAACCAACAGACATGGGCAACCTCTTACTGCTAGAAAGGAATGATATGGATCATCCTCTAAGTATACAAAAGGAGTGAAACCGAATATCCACTTTTATTTTAGTCCAATGAGACTCATTTTGGACTTATTATCTTCTGAACCATAAAATAATAAATTAATGCTGTTGCATATGACTAACTTTATGATGATTTCTTATAACAGCAAGAGAGAAAGTAATACAATGATTATCCTAATTTCTGGTTTTTTAATCATGCATAAGTTTATAATTATGCACTGCTTGACATTTTACTTTGAACATGTCTCTACAAATAGGTAACAAACCCTTTAAAGTCCATGCTTTGGACACTAATTCTAAGATTAGCAGTATGTGCCATGAAATTAAGGACTTCTTACAATATCCATTTCCTCACTGAAAATTAGAATTAAAAAACTTAATATTGAGGTATTTTGTGAGAAACAAAAATAACTTCTTTCCGGAAAAATTCCTTTGACTTACAGAATGATGGTGTTTATTTGAGCACATTATTAAATTAACTATACTCAACCAAATATACCTTTTAAGTTAACAAAATTATAGTATAAGATGTAAAATTTTACAAATATATTTACATATATAAAATCTTAGGTTACTGTAAAAGTAATATTATATATGTAATGTAACCATGGGTTTTCTTCTATCATTGTCTCCAAAACTGGTTGCAGTTTTACTCTACCCTGCATCACTGGGATAAGATGAACTGTGGGACAGAAATACAAATTAGAACTTCATTATAGGAATAGAGAAGATTGTGCCAAATATATCTTAACAATTTTAGGAGATAGATGTTGGCAAAATTTTCTATATTACAGTTCCTTCCCTTGTAATGATGGCTACTCTATATGCCTTCTAATCTTTTTTTATTTCTTTTTTTCTTGGGGGGGAACCGGGGATTGAACTCACAACCTCGCACCTGTCAGACAGGCACTTAAGTCACTGAGCCAAACTCCCGGCCCTGGTTTTTTGAGGCAGGGTCGCACTGTGTAGCTCAGGCCGGCCTTGCACTCGTGTTGTAGCCCAAGTCGGCCTCGAACTCACAACGCTCCTCCTACCTCAGCCTCCCTAGTGTTGGGATTAAAGGCGTGCGCCACCACACCCGGCTATGCCCTCTAATCTTTGCATGTAAATTCTTAGTGTGTTTTCTATTACTGTGACAAAATACTTGAACTGATCAATTTAAAGGGAAAAAAAGGAAAAAAAAAAGAAAAGTTTATTTTACCTCATAGGTTCAGAGGTTTTAGTTCATGATTGCTTTACCCTGTTGCTTTTTCACAGGAAACACAGTACCTCATAGTGGAAAGCAGGTGCTGGAGCCAAACTGCTCACCTCAGGGAAGCTGGGATGCAAAGAGTGGAAGAGAGGAGGGGTTGGAGTCCCATATTTTCTTTCATAGTACACTTCAGTGACCTAACTTCTTTCCATAAGTGCTCAACTCCTAAAGGTTCAGGTAGTGCCATATGAGAACCAAGCTTTCAAACTACAGGACTGGAAGATATTCAAGATCCAAACTATAACACTGTCTCTCTCTCTCTGTCTGTCTGTCTCTCTCTATATATATACACATACACATATATGTATATTATGTTATATATGCAAATAGACATGCAGAAAATATTTTAGGCTAATGATCACAATGAGAGGTGAATACTGTCTCAAATTTTCTTGGTTTGTGAAGTTAATTTGCTTAATTTAGGAAGAAAAATGAGAGCATTTACTAAATATGCACAATAAGTGAGATCTATGTATAAAAGTATTTGTATAGACAGAATCTGACATATAAAATATGCACAAAAATCTATCTTCATTTCTTTTCGAACCTTGAGCATTGCATTTTTTGATATCACCCATCTTTCTTGGGAGAAGCACCAAAAACTCCCAAGTAATATTTATTACTATTCAGAATTATGTATCTAATTAAATCACTAAAATGAGTTGAAGAAATTACCATTGAATACATACTAACATTAAGAAAGAAATAAGAACAAATCTCAATTTTGCCAACATTCAGTTATGTTAGGGATTAGAAATGTTTTGTAATTTTCATGTACAGTAGATCCTTTGCTTGCAAACTCAATTTGTTCTTGAGAGCTGGTTGTAACTGATATTGGTTGTAAATAAAGAAGATTTTTCCCATAGGAATAATAGAAATACCTATAATGCAATCTGAACCTCCCAAACCTCCCCTTAATTAACCTTTTTGTAATAGAAAAGGGTGGCATAATATGCAAAATTTACCAGAGACACCAATCATTTTCCTAGTGTATTCACCAAAAAATTATGAAAAGTGCCTAGCTTACCAGAAATAGCAATTTCATACTATACTCACCATTCAAGTTGACATCTGTGACTTCAGGAAAGGAGGATGAAATGGAAGGTGTTTACTGTTTGGAAGGAGAGTCCCCTTCCATAAGAGCATCAGGAATCTTGCTCTTTTGTGTTCTTTCTCTTCTTGAGAGAGTCGGTATCCCACTAGCACCTGCTTCTGGCTCACTAGATTTCAAATGTTTAAGAACTAGAGATGGGTCTAAGGTAGTCTATTTCCGTCTTTTCTTTAACACTCTTCTGTAGAATAACGTGCCACTGTCATTATTCAGGTGAATGCAATGATTGGCTTTTTGTCTGTCTGGAAGGGTCTTCTCTATGAATGTTTGTAATTCTGTTCATTTTTTCAAGATTTCCTTTATTTCAAAAGAAGAACTATATTGTACTGATTGTTGATACTCCCCTTCCTCTTCAGAAAGCTCCTCAGCTGCCATTCTTTGTTGCTCAACCAGAAGTTGCTGAAGTTCCGTAGACAATTTCTCTGTGAGTTCCTCCACCAGTTCCTCAACATCACCATTGTCTATCTGTAAACCTATTGATTCTGCTATGGTGAAAATGTCATTAATCACAGGGTCAATTGAAGGCTGCAGCTCCTTTACAACAGCTTCCTTACATAAATCTTTTCTTCATAAGATTGTGAAGAAGGTGGATTTTAACATGCTATGCACATGGTCACATGGACGCTACTCTCATATTACTCCACAATTTCCTTTTTCTTTTTTATTATTATTGCTTTGTTTACCTTCCTTTCCTTCCTTAGCTTTTTTCCTAGGATTTTTTGGGGCTATTTTGATGGCAGTAATCATAACAATTATATAAAGCACTGACTGAAATTACGTCCACAAACATGTGCATCGGAGCTCAGATTGATGCTTACATACACTTTCCTGGCACCATGAGTCTTTGTTTACAACCAAAGAAGTGACTGACATTCAGGCTGTAACTCAAGACTTTGATCCTAAATTGAACCTAAAATTCTAGTTGCAACCCAAGTCGTTTATATGTGAGGCTGATCATAACTCAGGGATGTATTGCATTGTAATTTTTCTCAAAACGCACTTCAACACAGAATTTACAGGTAATCTAAAAATACTGTGTTTGAGAAATCTGTTTTTCTACTTGAACATTGAAATATTTCACATAAAAAATGAAAAAAAACTTGCAACTGTAAGTGAAGAAACTGAGAGATAAAGACATTTATTTTCAAAACTTAATTTGAGTTTTCCTTGTAACTTATTTCTACTTTCTGTTAATCAAGGTGGACATTGTGACAAAATATCTGAGTCAATCAATTCATAAGGAAGAAAGGTTTATTTTGACTAATTATTTCAAAGATTTCAATCCATAGTCATTTGGCCCTACTACTTTGAGTCTGTAGTAGCAAATTGTATAATGATGGGAGTTTAGTGGCAGAATTACTCTCCTAAAGGTAAGCCAGAAGCAGAGACACACAGGGGGAGAGAGACAGAGAGAGACAGACAGACAAACAGACAGAGAACGAGACAGTAGTGACTTGGAGTAAAATAAAACCCTAATTCTCACCATTAAACTCCACCTTCTAAATGATCCACTACCTCCCAAGTTGTATCACAGGTTGGGTTCCAAGCCAGCAATACTCCAGCCTGTGGTGAACCTTTAAGATTCAAACTCTAGTACACTTCTAGATCCTGCATAATTTAAACCTTTGTACTCCACTTTCTTGCCAAATTTAAACTAAATCTCTTTTCTGTTAACTTCACTTCCATAACAAAAAATCCTTAATGACTTTCCATTGAGAGATAAAACCAGATCTCTCTTCTTAAAAGTCAACATCCTCCCCATGTAGACCTTAAAATAATCTTGCTGCCAATTATTCTACTGTCAAATAGACACCCCACAGTGTAGTAAGCTGTCCAGAACTGCATTTCACAGATTCAACATAACGCTGAACACATAACAGATGGTTTTCACATCATCACTCCCCCAAATAGTACAGTATCTCAACTATTTACATAGCTTTGCATTGTATTGGTTATTATAAGTCATCTAGGTATGACTTACAGTCCATGGAAGAATGTGGGGAAGTTATATACAAACACCATGCAATTTTATATAGGAAGCTTGAATGGATTTTGGTTGCCATAGTGATTCCTGAAACCAATCTCCTGCAGATAGTGGGGATAACTATATTCATCTAGGAAGCAACAGAATGTACTCTTCTCTTTCCCTAGTTCAGAAATATCCTGCCTCAGTGATGTGTTCTCGGAGCATTGGTCAGACATGTATATGAGATGAATATACAGAAGTAAGTGACTTTTGGAGTCACAAACCCAAAACCTGCAGCAATGTATGGTTAGTGATTAAAAAATAGCCTACTGGGTGACAAGTCACACTGGGATAAAAATGCATTATCTAAAGGAGTGAATCCTCTGGCCTTTGTTCTCTCTGTACTCTATCATTAAATTATTCCCAGAGTCAGTCACTTAACAGCCCATCCTGACCATTTCCTGCCCTTCCCCTGTCCCCTACATGCGTTCCTGCCCAGATGCTTTTCTTTTTGCTTTGCTTCCTGGTTCTCACACTAAGAGGCCACAGAAGCTTCAGTTTGGGTCTGTCTTACTTTCTCACACTGAGGGGTCACTGATGAAGGCAGTCCCTTTGGGCCTTGTTTGGAGTTTGGATTGAGATTGGCTCCAAGTAATCTTTCATCCTTGGTGCCCTGCCACAGTGGTGAACTCTGACAAAGTGTGCCACATATTTTTCCTCAGCTGTAATGTTTACCTCCTTTCTTTCTTAGAATCTCTGTGTTCAAAAAGATAGAAAATTCCATTTATTTGATACTTTTGTTATTAATTTGAGAAGGGACTTATACTGCACTTATAGTTCCACAAAAATCTATGTGCCTGGCTTGTAGAAGTTATCATATTCTGCCTTAAATTATGTATTCATTGCATCTCTCACTCCTGCTCAGATCAATGTCTACTCCAAATAGTTGAGCGAAGAATTCATTTTTTAAATTTCTTTCAATACACAGTACAGCACCTTGTTCATAGATGTACTCTGGATAGTGGTTTCAAGATGTAGTAGATATGTTTAAGTGCTCACTATGTAAACAAAAGAGTAGATGTTATAATAAAAAGTTTGACAGGAAGTTTGGAAGATTTTGCTGTGCTGAAAAAATCTCTTACACTGGCATCACACACATCCTGCTTGCCATGGAGTCACAATTTCTCTCTCTAGAGAACTGAGTTGGCATGAACAGAGGTGCTTAGCCTAGGAACATGCCCCCAGACCCCACACAGCCCAAAGCCAATTACTGATTGATCCAGATGCAGTGGCTTAAAATGGGACCAATTTTATAGTGAAGTTCACAGCAAAGAATTTTTTGTTGGGTTATTCCACTGGCTGAGTCCAGAGTCTAGTGTATTCCTGATTAGCTCTCTTCTGTGTTCTGTCTTGTTTCTTTCAGATTCGTATTTGTAGCATTTTCCTCAATAAATTATAAGCATCTGACTCTATCAGGTTCTCAGACAAGTCAATTTAAAACAAGGTTGGATTTAACTTTTAGGAGGTGATACATCTCTGAAGGATATTGATGTGCAAAATCATAAAAGTTTTAAAATTATTTTTTGATTTTTTTAAGAGTAGGAAAACTTATTGGGCAATAGAAATAAATTCTGAGAGACAGGAGGAGTCCTGAATGGGTTGCTCCCAAATCATTAACTACAGCACACAGTGATGTTTTCTCATTTACTGCTCTGTGGCTGCACCAGGCGGGACAACTCCGTGTGTTTTTCAAGGTGTCAAAAAGTCTTCCCTGATTAGTGACTTTAAGTGTTAACATCCAAACTTTTGACTTGCCAGGGCCAAAGTGAAGGAAGAAGAACTGTGTTGAATATATATATGTGTATATAGTCGAAGTATATAAGAAAAAATTTCCTTTCTTTAAAATTTTTTGTCATCATCTAAAAAAGGTACAACATAAAATACTAGCAGGTTATTTGACCTTGTTTTTGTGGAGCTAATGCAACAATTTTGGATTTGATGGAAATGGTTGTAATTCTTAGTGCATACTGAAGGTGCTCGTCAGAAAAATTTTATATAATTTTACTCTCCATGTGCTTCATCCTTGAATACGATTGTTCACAAATGTATGTGCTGCCTAAATGCAACGACATGAATAAGGTGTGAGTGTGAAGTGAGGGATTTTTGTTCTGGGAGATGGATCTTATAAAAATCTAGTGGGGACATGGCTAAAGTTTTCTTCAAGCTGAATGTTCAACTGCAACTATCTGAATTTCAAAACTTAATAAATAAGCAGCCATTGTTTTCTAATATTAACAATGTTGCATTTGTAGTTTTAACAATATGATGGGCAACAGCTCTCTGATAATTTTCTCCTTCCTATACCATAGCAGCTCACAAACCATTTTAATTTATTATTTTGCAAAAGCAAAGTTCACATGTAGTAATTAAATAAGAAACATATATGTATGCTTAATGACAATAAATATATGACTTCATAGACACACAAGTGTGTAGGTAGATTGCAATATTATTATTGGTAATCACTGCATTTTACTTTTCAAGTCCCACAATTTCATTTAACATCTGAAACACAGGGGTTTTCTTTGGACTGTGTGGTGGGTGTAGGAGGTAGAGTCAACACTGCACTATCCCCTCACTATACTGTACCATCCCCTCCCTACACTGTGTACATTTGGTCCCTATGTAGTCTGCTCAGTCACATCGCAAATCAAGTCATGGAGATTATCACTAAAGACCACACAATAATGTTAAAAGTTCTGCCAATTGGATATTCTAGCTTTAAGGAGAGCCTTGAAGGGTGACCTAAGAATATTCCAGGTAAGCAATGGGAAAAGAAAAATTCCCTGAATCTAGAAAATGTTATTTTCAATATGAGTTGATTCATAGGTTTTGGTCTGCTGTGGGGAAACTCCTTTGAAGCAGTCTCCCAATCTGTGATAGTCAGCTTTCTTTGAGATACTAAATTCTTGAAGATCCAGTCCAAGATATTATTAATGTCCTCTGTTGCTGTTTATACAGAATCCATTTCCTACAATTCCACAAGGCAGAAATAGAATTTTCTGGGTTTAGAAACATGGATCTTCATGTCTTCAGAGCCTAGTCCCGTGCATAGTACATAGTACGTTACAAACAGTTGATCAATAAATGAGCAATAGGGAAAGAATCCGGAAATACAAGTCAGAATCATATTTAAAGACCATGTATTTGAGACTGTAGAAGATGAATTGATACTGTAAATACCTAGTAGACTTTAGGTAGTTTTATCTTACTGTGAAAGATGGACTATAGAGAAATATGGTATCAAAGAGGAAAACTAATGATTTTCCACTAAGTATTTATTATGCCAGAAATTATACAAATTTCTTTGTAAGACTGAACTTATTATATCTTCACAGCCACATTATGACCATTTCTCTCTATTTTAATGGAATAGGGGTTCAAAAATTTCCAAGTCATATAAATATTAACCTCATAGTTAGAAATGGAATCAGATGTAGCTGGCCCTGATATTGAAATTCTGAAGTGAAGCTACTGAAAAGATTAACTTCTTGCCTGATAACTGGATTGTGACTTTCAAATTAACTCAGAGCATAGTTGAGTAGCAATTCAGTTGGAAGGGTGTTAATTTTGCTTGTATGATTGAAATAGTCAAACTAGCTCATCTGCTAGATCACAGGTCAATATGTTAGATACTGAAGGCCAGTTTCACGCTGTTTGTGTACTACCTGATAGCTAGGTCAGTTTTTTTTACACAGTGTTTAATATTAGAGGAAAATCAAAAGAAAAATAGCATTTCCCAACACAAGAAAAACTTGCATGAATTTCAAAGTGCAGCATCCTTAAATAAAGTTTTAGTGAAACACAGCCACATTCATTTACTTATGTGTTGTCCAGAGTCCAGGATACTCTTGAGCATTAAAGAGAGATTGATTAAACATTCACATGATCATTAAGGACACAGCAAACTTTGAGGGGTGAATCCCCACTTAATTTATTCATATTGCTGCAATGTTTTCTAGTATGTGGTTGTCTAAGATTGGCAAATCAGTAACTTTATTTTCCACAATTTTCGAGATTATTCATTTCCTATGTGTTCCTGTCCAGAACTATTCATCATGTTGGCAGCCTCCCATCAGATCTTTCTTTCCCAATGCAATTTCAGCTAAACATTATCAAGTAATTCTTTATTTCTCTGATATTCCAGAAGTCTACTTTTGTTCACAAGCAAAAGATTGTCTTCTGCAGAGTAACTCAAATCTAATAATTAAATAAATGACCAAAATTAAGCAACAGTAGTCTTATACTGAGTTAAAAATCTATAGGATATAATTTATTCAGAAATCAAGCAGAAATCTGATAAATCAAGGCTGTTCCACAACTATTATACCCTATCCTGTTAGTATTAAAGGACTTATGCAAAAATTTCTAAATCATGACTTTTATGTAAAATTTTAAACTTGCCTCAGAATTAAACTAATGAAATGCTGAAAACACTTAGAATTATTTTTAACCATCTGCGTCTTTTGAATAAAGTACACAATGTAATAACAGTAGCATTAAAGTGTGCAATAAATGCACTGTGCTTGAATCAGCCTGAAAACACCCACCTTCCTCCCCCCATCACTGTTATCTGTAGAAAAATTGTCTTCTTGGTGCCAAAAATGTTGGTGATTGCTGGTCTGAGGGATCAAAGCTGGGAGGCTGATGTCTCTCTCATGTTTGCTTGCCTTTGGGAGGCTAGACCATCTTGGTTCATACGGCAGAGGAACAACTCTAAAAGTAAAAAGAATGCTTCAGGAATTCTTCATAGGCTCAAACCTAAGATGGTTTTACTCTGACTGTACTTCATCTGCCAAAGCAAATAAAAGAACCAGTCCAATAATGAGAAGGTGAGAAAAATAAGCTTTACCTTTTAGTGGAAGCGGCTGCTAAGTATTTGTGGCCATTTATGCAAACTGCTGCAGCATCAACTTCAGAAAATGTCTGGGGCTATTGTCCCAGCTTCATCACTCAGCACTAATGTTTTCAGCATGCAAGTTGTGAGAACTTTCCTAGGTTCTGAGAAGCTCTATAAACTTCTTAGTTTGTCTAGGCTATTAACAAACTACTGCAGACTGGGTAGCTTATAAGCAAAAGACGTTTATTTCTCACTATTCTAGAGGTGGGAAATCTAAGACTCAGAGTAGATTTGGTACCTACTGTGACCCTGCTTCTTGGTTCAAAGAAGACTGTCTTCTCACTGTTTCTTCATGTGGTAAAAGGAATTTGGGACTTTTCTTAGGTTTTTCATTAATAAGGGAGCTAATTCCATTCATAAGGTTCTTCTCTCATAACATAATCATCTCTCAAAGGCCCCACCTCTAAACAGTATCACAAGAGATTAAATTTCAACATAAAAATTTTGGGATGTGAAAAGTCATGAACATAAAGAAAGAATACTTATTGCTTATTAGTCTATGACAAAGCCTGAACTAAAATTTTGCATAAATTAATACATTTTTTAACTTTAATAATGCACGGTACTTATAATCAGAAAGGCCAAAATCTGAACTCCAGAATATTACTCTATGCTGAACTAATTCCAACATTCAAATTTTTTAGCTATTCCATTATGTTTAGTTATTGACATAAACATATCATCGTAGTATGCTGTCACATTGACATAGTGCTGGGGATCAAACTCGGAGCCCTGTGTATGTGAACAAGCTCTACCACTGAGCCACATCCCCAGGTCACATAATAACTGGAACGCAAACAAGTCTATATAATTAACTACCAAAAATGAGCTCTATACACCAGAAAGGACTTGGGGAATCTCCAAGAATATTTTCCATCCAAAGCAGCTCTCAAGCACACGTACTGTGATTCCTGAAATCATGCCATCAGTAATCATGTCCTTTGCACTAAAGGCTGCATTGAGTTTTTAGAGGATCCTTTTCATGGGGGCAGATTTTAAATTACAACCCGCTAAATTTAGTGACGATGAGTTGACCCCCACCAGACAGTAGGCCTTTTTTTCTATGAAGGACATTGAGACAGATGCTGAAGAACAGAGGGTCAGAGGTAAGTGAAGACAGAGCTTTGAAAAAGGAAGTATGGAGAGCGTGTGCTGTCCCCTTTGCTTACTGCATGATTTGTTATGCAGTCTCCTGTAGTACTCTTGGACTATGGACCTCTGAGCCACACCTCAATCCCTAGAGCAGCTCTGGGTTTTCATTGGCCAAGAGCAACCAAGTTGACTATTAAGTATCCTAAGTGACATTAAAATATTTATTTGGAATCTGGGCAGTCTCTTGTCCCTTGAGATTTTGAATGGACTAATGAGGCAGCAGAGCAATTTCAAATTTTTCTTACAAGGTTTATCAAAGTCTTTAAGGCAGGCTTGAAGAATATTGCTTTATTTTAAACACAGTTTCCATTTTCCTGTGTGGAAACACTGAGAGTAGTCTGATCCTAAATTTACAACATACCTTCTGCAGCTCTTTTAAACTACTAGTTCCAATAATTTCCACATCATAGGTGATGTCTGAGACATTGAATAAAACACTCTGTGGTCTTAATATGGTTAGAATTTCCTGTATTCCCAGATATCATATAGGACCTAGTGTGACTATCTGTCCTTTAAGGATGGAACGTGATAGCTATAAATATGAGAGGATACTGAAAATAGCTCCATTTTCAACAGATTGAGCCTGTGAAAAACATGTAGAAATTAAGGCAGCAGAATTAGGGAAAAATTAATGGGACCATTTGCTTTTTTTCCTTTCTCACTAGTTTACATGAATTTCCAAGGCTTTCATTACAAATCAGCACTCCTTTGACGATTCTACAGTCTGTCACACAAGTAGCATTAACCATTCCCTTATTTGTGCTCCTCAAACTCAGGGTTTGTAACTCTAAAATTGTATATTCCTCAATGCATTTTAGCTATTTAAGTTTGTACCATTGTTTAAGAACCTACTTGTGCTTGTACTCTAAGTTCATTACTCTATTGTAATGAATTGTACATGTTTGAATCTCTCTTACCAGACTGTGAATTGCTAAAGGGAAAGAAGCAGGAAACATAGCCTTATTTATTATTATATCCTTGTGCCCAGTGTAGGCACACAGTGAATACCTTTTAATCAGTTGATTCTTTGAGTAAATATGCAATTACTTTAAAAAAAAAGCCCTTTACTAATTCTCAATTTTTCTACACAGTACTTTGTCATTTAACACAATCAGTATAGCCAAAGATACCCTAGGACTAGAAATGTGGTTCTAGAAAACTTGATTACCATTTCAGAACCAGTATGACCTTGCACAGAGGCTTCCTCAAATGCATATCTTGCTCTCGCAAGATCAGTAGAATTTATTATTAAAAGAATCCATTCTGATTATCACAGTTTTTCAACCATGATACCATGAAAAGATGGTGTATTTCTGTCTTGGTCAATAATTTATATCTCAAAAAAGAAATAATAATAATTTATATTCCAAAAGTAACAAAAAATGTTTAACATACTATATTGAGGGAGAACAGAGAAAAATCTTTGTAGTTAAAAGAAGTTTTGGAATTACACTTTACTTCTGTACATAATGTGCAAGCTACTCAATAAAAGATATAATTTCCTCATCTGTAATTGGTAATAATGCTGATGTATCTTATGGAGTTATTGAGAAAGAAATAATACATATAATGAGATTATATTTAGCAGGCACTCATAAATGGTAAATATTACTATTGTCATAAGTTTATTATAGTCTATTTATTCCAAGAACAAAAAGTCATGCATGTATTTTCTGAAGTGAAAATATATACCAAAATCAGCACTGAAGAAAAAAAGTTGCTCTGCAATTACTTGTCTAAAAAACAAAAAATCTATAATTGAAGTAAAAACAGCACAGAAATAAAATGAACAAATAATGCTTGTGATCTTCAAGTCACTAAACCAAAATTTAGCACAATTAAGAGCCTCTTGTAAATCCTAAAAAAGAGAAAAAGCATAATCTTCAAAATGCAGGACTTTATGTAATTTTTTTTCTTAATTTTTTTAATTCTGGAAAAAGGGGAAAGAATTCCTGGTTCTGAGGCAAAATGTTCTTTATTGGATCAGGCAAAATCGTAACCCAGTGATTAGAGCAAAACCAAAACTTCTGAGAAAAGATTTTGAGGAGGATTTTTATTTTTTATTTTATTTTATTTTATTTTTATTGTAAAGAAGCAAAACAGAAAAAAAGGTAGAAGCAATACAGAATCTCAGAAAAAATGTAAGAAATCAATACCAGTCAATATATTACATATTGTTATCTAGAAGTAATTGTTCAAGTTATGAGATCTAGGCATAATAAGATCCAAAATGTGTAATATATATTGTAATAAGAAAAGGGAAAGAAAGTGCTCAAAAGTCTGAGGAGGATTTTGAAAGTACACTTACAAACTAAGTAGGAGAAAACAAACATCATACATGAAAAAATTTATTAAATGGAAATAACAAATAAGCAAATCCCAGAAAAAAATAATTTTATACATATATGTAAAAAATGCTCAAGTTTTGTGACTAGTTAATTTAAAATACTTGCATTTTCTTCCCAAATTTGCAGATATGAAAATAATAATGCCTAGTGCTATCAAATGGGTTACACAGTAGACAATCTGACATATTTGATGACATATAAATTTAAAAATATTTTTTGAGTACTATTTGACAATTGATAGATTTTTTTTTTTTTTTTTTTTTGGTACTGGGGATCAAACTCACAACCTTGCTGGCAGGTGCTTAAGCCACTGAACCAAACTCCTGGCCCTAGTTTTTTTTTGAGGCAGAGTCACACTCTGTAGTTCAGGCCAGCCATGCTCACTTTGTAGCCCAAGCCAACCTTGAACTCACGATGCTCCACCTACCTCAGCCTTCTGAGTGCTGGGATTAAAGGTGTGCACCACCACCCCCAGCAATTTATAGAATTTTAAAAAGCTGACTAATTATTCCTCAGCTTTACTGTAAAGAAATAATTAGTTTTTCAAGTGTATGAAGCACTCATCACACAGTAATACAAAGTTGGGAACAGACGGATAACAAATAGAGATTATTACAATAATGAAAGTGGATTAACATTACTGAGTATTTACTATATGGTAAATCTCTAAGTTTTCAGAGTATGTTTTATTAT
>RJWM01029556.1:0-24355 GCA_004363535.1 Dasyprocta punctata
CACTGTTTATTCTGCCTTTTGTACTTTGCTTTTAAAAGCATGATCTCATCGCAGAAGTACTGAGGGCTCCGTTTTTGTTTTAAAAAATGTAATCAGTGACTGTATTATCAGAATGTCATTGTTGTTCTTCCACCTTTTTGGAGTAGTCTTCCTTGTTAGATTCTCTGGCCATGTGGTCATTCCTAATTTGCCTTACACTTTTTGAGATTTATTTTCTTGAAATCCACAGTAGATGTCTGTCTGTTTCCCAGCATTGTTTTCCACAGTTTTATTATTAATTCCAAGAACATTATCCACATTCTCCAAAGCTACAACCACTCCCATTGCCTTATCGTTTTTTTGTGGCAAAAAAAAAAGATTCTCAGTAGCAATTATTTTCTTTTCTTTCTCTTTTTTTTTTTTTTTTTTCTTGACTGAGAGTTGAGATTACGATCAAAGCAATATCCAGGGCTTTGTAGATAAGATTGCTTTTGTCATGAAGTATATAACAAGGACCTAGTATGTACCAGTTAAAGTTCTTTTTTAAAGTATTTGCATGGAAAATGGCAGAAAACAGGATAGAGAAACAGGAGAGATTCTAACAACCAAAAATAACCAAAATGATAATGGTAAGTTCTACAAGTAAAATATAATAGTATGTCATAGCATGACAGAGGGTAATGGGTCAAGGAAAGTCTAATTTAAATAAAATACCCAGGGAATACCTTCCTGAGAAAATTATCACTTAAGCTGACATCTAAATTCCAGGAGGGTCCAGAATATAAAAACACTCTACACTGAGAAACAATGAGTTTATTAGTCCTACAATGTGTATTTTCTTGACCTATTCTGAGAAATTGAGGAGGGTAAAACAGCTGAACTTTGGTTAGAGGATGGAGTGGTAAGAAATAAGGTTTAGGATCAGGCAGAGGAAAGCGAGAGACAAGCAAAGGTCAGCTCATATTCCATGGTACACAATCTAAGTACATAGGAATGACCTCACATTACCAATCAAGATGGCAACATAATCTGACTAACATTTTTCTAAGATAACTCTGAATCCATGGTAGGAAATAGAATTGGGGATGATAGAAATGGAGGTAAGAACCCCGTGAGAGAACATAATGGGAATTTTAAGAGCAGGCAACTGAGGTTCTTCTCATTACTATGGCTCAAATCTGTCATTTTTGTGGTTCTAGGTACGTGATACCTGCTTGATTAAGTAATGTTTGGTATTCTCCTCCAACTCAATTATTCCTTTTAAACTCTCATTTTTTTTTCTCATTAACGTGCTTTTCTTCATATTTCTCTCATCTGGGTCAGAATTTTTCACATAATTCATGTTTTTTTGACATATGATCCTACTCATTCACCTCATCTCTCTCTCTCTTTTCTCTAAATAAGATTAATAGTCTGGATGCTCCATTTATATAAAAAGTTTTAGATGATGATCCCGAAGTTGTGCCATGCAGATACTCTGAACATTGGATAAAACATATTCCAACCACAAGTCACGGATCATGTTCCACTCACGCTTTCTACTTCAAAGGGGTTCTCTTGACCTCCCTCAAATCATTAAGTCCCTATCCCCATACTTACATTTTGAATAGGAAGAAAGAAACAATATTACCTTTTATTGAGAGAAGTGTGTGGAAAAATAACATATCTTCTTCCTTATTCAAATTATCTAACCCATTTGGTATGGCAAAACATTTTGAGTGAATCATATAGTTTCAACAAGGAAAAATTATGGCCAGTAGGCTGTAACACTTGAGATCAGACATTATTTTGGAATAGCCAATAAAAGGTCAGGTTTTCTTAGAACAGTAGTTAAATACCAAAAAGATTCTGAAACTCATTCTCTCTTTCTCTATTGTTTCATTGTCCATAGGATAATATGAACCTACACAAGCATCAGTCTTTTTAATCTTATATGACCCTTGGGACCAACTGAAACACAATTGGGCATCATAGTCATATTTGTGTTTCTTTGATGTGTTTGATTCCTGGATAATAGCATCACAGAGTCTTTTCTGAAACCAAGTTTTTTTCAAAATTTCTCACCAGAGATTATTGCCCTTGTTTTTAGAAGAAGGCAAGGGTGATTTTCTCAACTGCTTGGGACAGATTTACTGGATGGAATTTCACAGCTAAAATGGAGAGAGAAGAAAGCATTCTCTGCCATTGCCAATAACATAAAAAAGTAAAACATTCCATGTCTTTAAAATAAACAATCTTAAAACAGTCATCTGAATTGTATATCAATAAAAAACCAATAGTACCATATTAGTACACACATTTTACATGTACAAATGAGTGGAATTTTGAACTCTTTAGATAAACCTCAAAAGTTTTCTGTGATTTACATTAATTCTGTAACATTATAGCCCAAGAAATAAGAATGTTGATACACTGCCAATATTTTCTTTTGGATGCTTTCTGCTACCACCTGGATTTGCAACATTAAAATAATAACATGGAGACTTAAATTCTGTTACAAGTTCTTCCACCATAAAGGTGTAAGTGTTTAGGCAAGTATATAACTCTTCTCAGCATGTTATATATAAAAAGTTCAGTTTTGTGGGAGTAAAGTGTATGATCACTAAGAATATCTTGAGAGGCAGACTGGGGCAAAGGCTAGCTCTTAGGGATTTGCCCTTAATTATTGTACTTAATTAATGATGCAATCTTGTGATCAAGAAGAAATTTTGTTGGTTTAATTTCATTTAGAAAACACTGATGCTAGGGGCCAGAGATTTAACTCAGTGGCCTAAGTACCTGCCTGGCAAGCATGAGATTGTGAGTTTGATCCCTGGTGACAAAAAAGGAAAGAAGGAAAGGCAGACAGACAGACAGACAGAAAGAAAGAAAGAAAGAAAGAAAGAAAGAAAGAAAGAAAGAAAACACTGGTGCTAAATTGTGCTCAAACAGACGCTTGTAAGGGTTAGTACATTGTGTCACCTTGATAAGTTTAGAAGTTTAACTAAGCTGCTCAGCAAGGGGCCAGGGTCCTCACTTTGTAAACATCCTCATCCTGTGCAAGAGGAAGGCAGGGAGATGATGTGAGTGCTACACCCACCCTAGGGGGTGGTAGCCTGCTTACAGTATGAGGAAGGAAAAGAGGCTTGCTCTTTCCCCCTTCTTGCTCTTGCTTCATTTGCAGTCTTCTGCCACTTTGAACTGTTGCCCCTGCACCATGCCACCCTGCCTGAAGTCAGATGAATATGGACTGAAATTTTCCTTAACTTTGGGCCCTGGATATTTTGTCCTAGCAAAGAGAGAAAAGTAACTAAGACAATGCTTAAGTAAGTTAATATACATACTAAAATTTTGGAAATAATAGAATATAATTTTTATTTGTACATTTTTAGTATAATTTTGTATTAGTACATACTACTTACATCCCTTGCGTGGAGCTCATACATGTACATAACACATCTTAATTTCTTATTTCATCCTTTTTCTTCTCATATGTATTGGTTGGATCCTGTGTTCCCCTTAGTCCTCATGTAATTTGGACAGGGCTGAATCTGGCATTTCTGATTGGTTTGTTGTTTAGTGCTGGGATTGGCAATGTGAGTGCTGCACCTGCCCAGGGGTGGGGTCAATATACATAGTAAAGGCAGGAGGAATGCCTCTCTTACCCTCTCTTTTGCCAGTTCACATGCCTTGCTGTTTGGCAGCCACCATGAATGGCTGCCCCACCACGCCACACTGCCTTGGAGCCAATTGAGTATGGACCAGAAACCCCCAAGAACTGTAAGAAATAAACCTTTCTTTCCCTAATTTTGGGCATCAGGTATTCTGTCTCAGCAATGAATGAAAAGTAACTAAGACAGAATTTGGTACCAGTGGAGTGGGGTCATTGCTGTGACTAACCTGATCATGTGGTTCAAGAGCCTTTGGAAATGGCTTGTGGGAAGAGTTTGGAATGGTTTGGATCTGCCACCTAAATGCATAGAGCTGGAACAGCTTAGGCTGTTCTGTATGGGAGATTCTGGTCAGAGCTCAGAAGACCAGAACATTGTTAAAAAGTCTGCCAGTAAAGACTAGGATTGGGAAGTTTCTGCTGAGAAGAAGGACTGTGTTGGTTGTTGGACTCCACATGATGTGTGTTACGGCTTGGCAGAAAGTTTGTTTGCATTCTGCTGCTGTCCAGAGACTTTGCCTGAGACTGAGATTAAGGGCAATAGACTGAATAGTCTGGTGAAAGAAATTTCAAGGCAACCTAATGTTGAAACAGTGGCCTGGCTATTGTCGGGGGCTCTTAGCCAGATTTATGCTGTGAATCAAGAGCAAAGCACCCAGCACAGTGATTGAAAAATGTTGTGAGTTTTGCCAGAAAGCTGTGGACTGTAAAGATAGAGCTGAGACCTTGATTGCTGAGAAGGAACAAAGGAATAAAAAAGATGGCCTGGGGACATCCTGGGAAGTAGTGGGCCTCCACCCTTTGCAGCCTCAGGCCTTCAAAAGTGAAAGAGAGGGTCGGGAGTTTGGCTCAGTGGCTTAAGCGCCTGCCCTGGCAGGCGCAAGGCTGTGAGTTCAATCCCTGGTGCCGCAAAAAAAAAAAAAAAAGTGAAAGAGTTTGCTCAGAGGAAAAAGCCACCATGTTCCAGAGTGGTGACAGAGGCCACAAGAGGTTTCAAAATGATGGCAGCTGAACCAGGTTTCAAAATGGCGGCTGCCACACCAGATTCCAGAATGGCAGCAGCATAGAGAATCCATTCCTCACAATCAGGTTCAGAGAGCTCAGTGATCCAGGCAGTAGACCCCTACAGCCAAAAGAGGTAAGCCTGGCTACTGCTTCAGCTGGCAGCAGACCTTGGCAGCATTCACTTGGCACTGGTTTTAAGTAAAAAGAAAATGTGCAGCTTCTGGGGTACAATATAAAACCCCTGGAAGTGCCACAGGGGTGGGATCACTCAAGACTTTTTGAGCTTGCAACCAGATTGCTTCAAATGCTGAGCATAGAACTCCAGGACTTAATGTTTGCCCTGATGGATTTTGGACATGATTTGGTTCCAATGCTTTGTATTCCCCTGTTTGTAACTTTTGGAATGGTAATATTTATCTTGTGCCTTTGCATTTTGGAAGTGTTTAACTTGTTTTCATTTGTACAGGGGGTTATAATTAAGAGTTTACCATAGATCCCAGAGGAGATTTGGGACTTAGACTTTTCAGCAATGCTGACACTGTTAGGATTTTGGCAACTCTTAGAGAGGGACTAAATGTCTTTTGCATAAAGGATATGCATGAGTCCTTGGGGTCCAGGGGTGGAATGTATTTGCTGGATCCTGTGTCTCCCCAAATCCTCATGTAATTTGGACAAGGCTGAGTCTGGCGTTTCTGATTGGTTTGTTGTCTAGTGCTGGGACTGGCAATGAGAGAGCTGCACCCACCCAGGAGTGGAGCCGATATACAGTGTAAGCGAAGGAGGAATGTCTCTCTTGCCCTCTCTCTTGCCGGTTTGCATGCTTTGCTGTTTGGTGGCCACCAAGAATGACTTCCCTGTCATGCCATGCTGCCTTGGAGCCAATTGAGTATGGACTGGAAAACTCCAAGAATTATAAGAAATAAACCTTTCCTTCCCTAATTTTGGGCATCAGGTATTCTGTCTCAGCAATGAGTGAAAAGTAACTAAGACACCATCTTTCCCCCTCTCTCCATCTCTTGATTCCCTTTCCCATCTGAGAAAAATCTATCTCCCTACTTCCTATTGTATGACTTTTATTTTGCTCTTTATTTATAATAAAGCATGCAATTTTCAGCTTGTGTGTATGATTTAGTCCGTTTAATAATATGGTCTTAAGGTGTATCTACTTTCAAGTTTATCATTCTTTATGGCAGAGTAGTATGCCATTGTGTATAAATACCACATTTTCTTTATTCATTCTCTATTGATGGGCATATAGTCTGCTTTCAAAAATTAGCTGTTATGAATTGTGCTACTGTAAACATAGATGTTCCTGTGTCACTATAATATGATAGTTAAAATTCTTTCAGAAAGGAACCTAGATGAAGAAAAGTTGAGTCAAAAGGAATTTCTAGTTTTAGTCTTTTTGGGGGAATCGCCATACTGATTTCCTTGGTGGCTGCACTTGTATATGCTACCACCAAGAATGTGTAAGTGTTCCTTTCTCCCTGCAGTTTCCTTAACATTTGTTATTATTTGATTTCTTCATGATAGCCATTCTTTCTGAGCAAGAAAGTTTCTCTATGTTGCTTTAATATGCATTTCTTTAATGATCAGTAGAGTTGAACATGTTTTTCATGTATTTACTGTGATATCAGAAGGAGGAAACTGAGATAAGTATTCTGCTATGGTTTATAACTAGATGTCACCCTTAAGTCTTGTGTGTTCATGGTGGGCTTTTTGGGATATGATTGGATCAAGACGGAATGATACTTAGTGGATTAGTCCACTGTGGAGTTTATGGCTATATGTGATGTTGAGGGATGAAGCATCTGAGCAGATGGGTCAACCGGGGCATGGCCTGGAATGCTAATTTTGTTCCTCCACCTTGATCCCTCTTCCTGTTTGCTCCTACCATCCCATGAGCTCACTCTCCTCTGCCATGTCCCTCTGTCCTGCCACTCTGCCTTGTAACCTGCCAACTATGGACAGACGCCTCTACAAACTGTGAGCCAAAATAAACCTTTCCTCCTTTAAGTTGTGGATGGTGGGTATTATGTCTCAGCAATGAGAAAGTAACTAAAACAGAATCCTATTAAGGAATCAAAGGAAATTAATGGTGTTAGAAAACAGTCACAGGAATGAACAAACAAGAAAAAAGAAGAAAAGAAACCCAGCAAGACATAAGAAATGAAATGCACCAGTGAAATTTGACTGAAACAAAGAAGGCAGAGGAAAAAAAGAAAAAAGAGAACATGAATGAAAATAAAGAGAAAAAAAGTACAAAAAAGGAACATGCCCAAAAAAACCAAAGAAAGAAAGAGAAAAATAATTTAAGATAGAAAACTTGAAAATGACTAAGTCAAAAAAAGAAAGAAAGAAAAAGAAAGAAAGAAAGAACAAAAGAAAGAAAGAAAGAACAAAAGAAAGAAAGAACAAAAGAAAGAAAGCAAAGAAAGAAAGAAAAAAAAGAAAGAAAGAAAGAAAAAGAAAAAGAAAGAAAACAAGCAAACTTTTCTGTGTTTTTGAATGAGTGGCTTCTATTCAGGATCTACAACTTGGAATCATCGTTTTCTCTGCCTAGCTTTCAGTGCCTATGAGTTTTTGAGGTGCTCTCCTCGTACCACGGGCTCCTCTGTCCATTATCTCAGACTACGGTTACCATCCAAGCCAAGGCATGTCCTTGCTCACTCTGGTAGATGGGAAACGTGATCAGCTTCTAGAAGAGACCAGGTTCTATCTCCACAGGGCAGGGACTCAAGTAGACTGTTGAACTTAATGTGACATTCACAGGGGCTGATTGCTTGCCACAGAGGGCAGGGCCTGTGTCCTTCACAGTCTGAACTTACTTCTCAGGAGGGTCTATGTCTGACCCACTACCTTTCTGCATTGGTCTGCTGTAGTTGTGTTCAATCCAGTCACTTTAGGAGGGTAATAATGGAATCCCTGAATCTGCTGCCAGTTCTGTACTTTCTCCCTGAGTCTGCTGTCTTTCTGGGCTTTCCGTCTTTCCCTAGGCATTGTCCTCATCCAGGATCAGGTGACTTGGTTAATCTGCAGCTCAGCTCCCCCATGTCAAGGTGAGCAAAATGCGGAGTTTGGGGTTGGTGGGTGGTCATGTCACTCAGCTAGTGCAGGCCTGCTTGCTTGTATCAGTGGTAGAATATAATTTATTATATTATTCTTTCAACTATGGTATTATTTATATGTTAACTTTTTAGTATGCATGGATAAGTGTTTACCCAAGGTATTGCATTACCAGACAGAATAAAACAGAAAGATAACAAGAGAGTGGAGATTAATCTCATTACCTTCCAAACTTACAAATTTCTAATCTCTATCATAGTAACTACAGTGAAAATGTTTAAAGCTAGAAGAGGGTAATTGGTGAGGAGAACAGAACATTGAGAATGATTCTGGGGAAAAGGATAGTCACAGACTAAAAAGGACTGGAATTTTAAAAAGGGGAGAAATTCTAAGATGCTTCAGTGAAAACCTTTGAAGTTATATGTGAGTTAGAGTCCTACTCAACTTCTCTATCTATGTCTATCTACTTCAATTAATTATTGAACTTCTATCTATTTCAATTAATTATTGAACTTTTTTCCTGTAAGTGATGACATATATATATATATATATATATATATATATATATATATATGAGACATTGTTTGTAAAGCACCTGGCATAAAAGAATCCCTGATTGGATTGTATTTTACTTTGAAAATTCAGCTGGGTTGATTGTCAGTGGCATATGAATAACACATTTTCTGTTTCTTAGGCCTCCTTCTATGGTTAGACTTGTTTGAATGGTAAGCATTAATTTTCTTCACATAGACATTACAGCTTCATATTTGCTGTTCAATATTAAATATGTGTGCATGGACTATATATACCATTTACAGTTTTCACCCTGAAATTTTCTTTGGGCTAACTGGAAAGCCACAAATTTTTTTTAAAAATTAAAAAACAAACAGCTGTCATATTCATTTTAATACAACAGGTGTTGCATACTTGAAAAATGTAGTGAAATTCTCATTCTTCTCTTATGTCAGACTGTCTCCATTTTAGTTTACATAAGGAAATGCGCAAACAGATTTTACAGAGGAATATTTTGGAATTAGTTTCTGCACAATGAATCTTTGTGTACATAGACATCTGTGATGTAAAATCTCCTGGCATTGTTTCAGTAAAAACATTATTGTTTAAAGAGTATTTGGAGTGCAATTTAAAAACTTATTTGGAACAGCCATGAATGATAGATTCTGAATAGAGAAATATAGAAATACATAACATTCATCTTTTTCACACAGCCATAATCCTTAAATAACTAAATTTAGAAGTATGATGTAATTTTATGTGTCTTCATTTAATTTGGGGTAAATTGTTTTTTATTTTAGTTTTGTTTATTAATATATGTGTGTAATACAGAGTGTATGTACTCCTGGTGCAAAGTTAGTACATGAACAAAACACATTTTTATTCTTTTTTTCATTCCCTTTCCTTTACCTCTTTCTCTCCTTTCCCAATCTTTTGATCCCTTTCTTTCTTTCTTTCTTTTTTTTTTTTTGGAGATGCTTGCAGTACATAGCATTGATATTGCTTGTATAGAGTTGGTACAGATACATAACACATGCTTGCATTTGCTATTTTCCATTTTTGAACATCATTTCTGTCTCAGATTCATAGTTTTTATTAATACAGTCATTTTAAACTTAGTTCTACAAATCTCTCATTTTTAAATTGTGAAAGCAGGTGCTCAATAATTTCCATAAAGTATAAATTCTTATATTTATTTACTCATTCAACAGGAAATTACTGAGGATCAACTATAGGACTGACACTTGGTGAAGTGCATTGAGTGTTAGGATAAACAAAACAAATAGCACATCTACCGTAAAGGAACTAAAAATACTGTTAAACATACATTTTTAAATGATTCCAAGATACAGTTAAATACTGTGATAGTAATTGCTGGGTACTCTGGATAGCATAGGGAGAGAAAAGACTTAGTTAGTTTTTGAGAAAGGGCCTGAGTGGAGAGCTAAGAAACAAATACAAGCTGGATGAACAGAGGAAAAAGAACTTTTTACACAGAGGCATGGATTTAAGGAATCAGAACATTTTCAAGGAGAGGAGCGACCCATCTATAGCTGGCAGCCAGCTAATATATGGTTGTAGTAAGCATTCAACCTTTAGGAAGCTAAATAAATAAAATCTTGAGACTTTTTTAAAAGAGCATAAAATAAAAAGATTTGGAGTTTTAAAGTTTACTTGACAGGGGAAGAAAATGGAGAGGGGGAAAAAAGTAAAATAAGATGGAGGAAAAACAGGATTTACTGGCGCTAAAGGGATTTACATGACTGCTGATGAAAAGTAGACAAATAGAAGAGTTTGTAGAATGAAACAGTTTATTTATACTTTTCCTGTTATTTCTCTTTATCCACAGTGTACTCCTTTTCTTCTTTACACTATAAGCAATCATCCAAATTGTGTAATGTGCATTCTTTCTCTTCTCTCTGTTCCTGCAAAATAGGAAGTGTTGGTTTGCAACTATGTATTTTAATTTATGTCAATGTATTTCAGATTTTACTTCAAAATACAATTGTGTTGCCATATACACTCAATTATTATATTTGCTGTATAATCCTCAATTTGTGGTAACAAAGAGCTACCACTTTCCACTGATGGACAAGTTGAGCACTTTCAATTTTCCATCACCCCAAATAACACTGTAAAGTATATCCAGGTACATATTCACTTTGGACCTATTGGTGAGTTTGACTGGAGGGCAAAAGTTGTTTACAATTCTTCTACTCATGAGAGTATTTCTTTATACAATTGTCAGCTTTTTACAATTTTTCTTCCCCAAATTACCTACTCTTAACTTTTGCTCATTGATTCTTCTGGGTATTGATATATTTTTTTTCTTACTAACATGTTTCTTATATACCTTGAAAATCAATCCTTTGTTGTTTTCATTAGTCACTGGTCTCTTAATTCTACTAAAAGAGTTGTTAATGAACAAATATGCTCCTCATGACTAATGAGGATTGAATTCATCATTGGCTTTGGATAAAGGTTTTGGAAACAGGGCATAGTCAACAAAGCCATGTGTTGTTGAAAGATTAAATAAGGCAAGGGGTCAGGCACTGTGTAAGATGAGATTGAGTGGTGTAGGTAAAAGGTACATAATTTTAAATCGCAATTTACTAACATACAAGACAGGAATACTAATACCAAATTATATATTTCTGCTATGAGGAGCAAACAAAATAATTCTGTAGCCGAAACATTTTTTATATGTTTCTAGATATTATGACTACTACTTTTAGCACATATTAACAGTCTTCACATGATAAGTACTTTGGTCAAAATTTAAATTTCACAAAGCAGTGTTTATATGTGCTTTTTATTTAACATTTATCAAAATGAATTATCAACCTAAAATTAAATTGCAAATTATTATCAATAATAATATTGATGAGATAATTTTGGATAATCTATCTTTTCTTAAGATACAGAATCCAAGTGTTCTTAAAAATTTGCAAATTGAAAAAATAACTACACTTGGCAATATTGAATTTATTTCTGAGTTGTTTCTGAAAATAAATGCTTTTGTAAATTAAATTACTTTAAGATTCAGTTGGTAACAAGTTAAGTTGAAGGAATGAAATTTATAAGTTCATTTATAATTCGAATAATAACTAGCATAGTAGTCTATTTAGCAACCCTGGACTTTTCTAAGAAGTCAATATTGCATAGATCATGCTTCTGTAAATATCCATATATTTTAAAACTGCACAATTCAAGCAATATTTCCCAAAATATAGTCTACAGAATACATTTTCTAAACTACTTTAATAAAATTGATATTGAAAAACTTCCATGAAGAAACAAGTTTAGAAAACACATATACATTTTGATAATTCAGAACTTTTTCATACCCTTTAATATACTATATCCTTGATTCAAAAATCTGATACCAGAAATACTCTAAGGGCCAAATTCTCTTGAGCATTGTTATGATGCTATGAGTAGTAAATTCCAAGCCCAACCTCATGTAATAGGAAAGAGTCAAAATGCAGGTATACTACAAACATTGCCTTTAGGCTATGTGTATTTGTTACATATGAAATAAATTTTGTGATTCCCATCCTCAAGGTACTTCATTATGTTAATGAAAATATTCCAAAATCCAAAAACCTTCTGGTCCCCAGCATTTAAGATTAGGGATACCCAATTTGTATTACTCATTGTAAAAATATAAGATTGAATAAATTATATAGAATTTCCCAAAATTGCTCAACCTATTTCTGGATTATCCAGTGGACTGATCACCAGCACAGCTGAAACATACAATATCCTTCCCACTTTTGTTTACTTTTCCAGTTAATAAACCATTTTTTACAATTTTCTATTACCATTTTGAATTTATAGTCTTTCTTTATATTCTTTATATTTTTTATTTTCATCAGTTTTCCATTAGATATTATATTTATTTTATTAAGTACGTTCAAACAGGTTATCTTTATCTTCCTGTTGGATTGGCAGCTTTGTCATCATAAAATGTTCTCTTTATCTAAGATTGCTTTTTGTTTTAAAATCTATTTTGTTGTTCTTGGCTTATGTTTTCATTTTTTTGTCCTTTAGTTTATTTAATTTTACCTTACAAAGAGAAGAGAGTTAGATTTGTATCTTCATCTGATCTGAATATTTTAGCCATTCTCCCAACAATGTTAAAATCTCTTTGGTGCAGAACCTATTCTAATAATTTTTCCACTTTATTGATTATTTTCTCATTTTTAAATTTTATGACTTTTTTTTAAAAATATATCCTCAGAGTAAATCTTTTACCAAACATGTGTTACGAAAATGTGTGGCTTGCCTTCTCATTTCCTTTGAAGTGTCTTACAAAGAGTAGACATTTTTACTTTTGATTAGACTCAATTAGGTATTCTTTTTCTTTATGATTCATATTTTCTAAATACTATTTAATAAATAAAATTAAAATATTTTCTGAATAAATCTTCTAGAAATTTGGTGGTTTGACTATTTAATTTTGACTCATTCATATTGGGAAAACTATTATTTATGTTTTAATTAAGGATTGAAATTTGTATTTTTCATACAGATGCCCAATTGCTTCAGAGCCATTAGTCTACAAGATGATTCTGTTGTTATTGAGTTACCTTGACATCTTTGTAGAAATAGATGTACGTATTTATTTTTGAACTTTATTTTATTCCATTGATTTTATTAAGCCAATGCCAGATTGTTTTTGTCACTGAAAATTTAAAGTAAATATTAAAGTCAAATAATTTCTTTTCCAAAATTATTTTGCTTATTTTAAGCCTTTTGCATTTATGTATAATTTTGAGAATTCCCTTCTTATTTTCTAAAATAGCTGTGTTTAGTTGTGATTGCTTTGAATGTATAGATCAATTTAGGAAGAAGTGACATAATAATTTGGGTCTTCTGATGCATGAGAACAGGATATTTCCCCATTTGTCTTTATCTCCTTTAATTCTTCTCTATTCATTCGTTTGTTTTTCTGGTGCTGGGGATGGATTCCAGTGCCTAGCACGTTATAGGTAAGCACCTTAGTACTAAGCTAGATCTTCATTTTCTTTTGCGTCAAGGTCTCCCTAAGTTACCCATGCTGGTCTGGAACTTATTATCCTCCTGCCTCAGCCACCTAAATAGCTAGAGTTATAGGCATGCATTCTCTGAACTCCAGTAATATTTTAAAATTTTCATCTTACAGGTTTTCCACCAACTTAACAATAACACGCTTTTCTTTGTACTAGTGTGCTTTTCTTTGTACTTAACGTGCTTGAGGATCTCAGAGCTTTTTGAGTTTGTGGTCTTTAGGAAAATTTAGGACCATTATATCTAATTTTTATCTAATTAGAACAATTGATATTTCTTCTATTTTGTCCCTTCTTTCTCTTTTTTTGGTAAGTATAAATGTAGAAAAATCTGATACTGTTTTACAGTTCTTTCATACTATTTTTTCCTTCTTGTCATTCACTTTGTGTAATTTCCATGTATTTGTATCTGTCTTCAAATGAATTGATTGTTCTAACAGATTTGACTGATTACTCCATTAAATGATTTACATCTGATATTGTACTTTTCATTTCTGTCATTTCCATTTGATTCTTACTAGATTTCATCTCTCTCCTGATTTTCTCCTTTCTATGCATAGCATCTACTATTTTCAATATACTTTAACATAATAAAGACTGTTTAAAGTCCTTGTCTGATAATTCCAACACCCAGATCTCTATATATGATTCTGTTGACCATTTAATTTATTAAAAATGAGTTATAATTTTGTTTGTCCATGTCTCTTATGCCTTTTAATTGAATGCTGGATATTGTAAAAGTAAAAAAGAGTAGAACATGAGGTAAATAGTACTATGCCAGGAAATAGAAAAGCATCTTCTTTGTTAGCATCTTTAGTGTTGAAGTTGAGTCAATCTAGAAAAAAAATTATCTGGGCTTCTTATTACGATTAACTACAATGCATTGCAGTCTACAAATCTCACTGTGCTGGACCTGCCACTTTGTGTTTATCAAGGTTGAAGCACTGCAGAGCCTTTCTCAGTGTCCCTGCTCCAACTTCAGATTTCAGTAAACCCTGCAGCTCTGTGTATTAGAGTCTTTATTCTGCTTGTGTGTTACTTCGGTCAAAAATTTTGGCGTGTTTTCTTGATTCTTCTGGTCTAGACAGCCTCTTGCCAGAGTTTCAGGATGACATTTGTCAGTCTATCATGCCTTTTCATCAAGGGTGGATAGCTTCTGTCTCTTACTGTAATGGCTTGTGTCCAGATGCCCCCCTCCAAAGTCTCATGTGGTCATAGGAGGGGTTTTTCATGGGTGGCTGGATCTAGAATATGTGATGCAGCATTAAGTGTGTGTGCTTGGATCAAGAGTTAGTGATTACTAAATTAGTCCACTGATTGGCTTGATATGGCTTTGGGAGTGTATAATGCAAGGCCCACCTTGATGTGAGTGCTCCCTGCCCTAAGGACAGGTAGCATAGACAGAAGATAAGAGGCAGAGAGGGCTGCAATTTCTTCTTGCTGCTTTGCTACTTTGCTGCTTGCTGTTTTCTGCTTTGCTGCCCTCTGCCCATCATGAGCTGTTTCTTCTCTGCAGTGTCCCTCTGCAGTGCCACCCTGCCTTGGAGCAGCCAATTATGGACTGAAATCTCTACAAACTATAAGTTAGAATAAACTTTTTCTCCTTTAACTTGAGTGTCAGGTATTTAAACTCATCAATGAGAAAAGTAACTAAGACACTGACCTTTTGTAATTACTACAAGAAGGCTTTTCTTCCCCTTCTCCACTGGAGATTCATATTCTGTTTTCTAGTGATGAGAATCTTGGTTTCAAGCAGGTTCCTTGCTCTTTCTTGCAGAACAGCTGAACTCTCTTTATATTAGAACAGGATTCTGGGCAGGACTGGGTATCTTGCCTCCCAAAAACAGGTCATTTACTGCAAAGTTTTAGGGTCAAATTTTCTACCCTCCTCTAGTGGCACTTTATATATCCTGGGATGTGGTAAATAAGAGGCTTTTTTGCTCATAACCAAATGCCAGTAATTTTCTTTGTTTTAAAACAGGATCAAGTTGGGAGTTTGAGTGAGGTTTTTTCCCTTTTTTCTTTCATAGATGACTTTTGCCTTTATCAGAAAAGAGACCCAGGATCTGGGTAGGTTTTGCCCAAAAGAGAAGACTATCCCCTTGCAGGAGTTGATCTCAGCTTTGTGGTGTGATCTTGTACCACCTTCAAACTTTTGCAGGATTTGAACTTCAGGATCTCTAACAGTGACTTTATCAAATATTCTACCCTGCCTTCATTTTTTTTTTTTACTCAGTGAGGTCCCATGCATAAATTGATGCTTGTTTGCAGAATTCTTTTATTAGAATCCTAGAGATTCTAAGCTGCTATATTAGCTTCTCTTTGGATTTTAAGAATTTGTAAAAATTTTAGTTGATTTTTTTCCATATAATTTTAACCTTTTCTGTTCTCTGCCAAGAGTGGAAAAGTTTGCATCTTAGGGAATTTTCATTCTTGCAATTAGTTTTCCTGGTTGCCTGGTGACCTCAGCTTTCTAATGGGTAGAAACAATTGATAATATTGCAGATTTCCTAGGTTTTTCTTCAACTTAGCTGCATGAGAACATCTGATCTCAGCTTTCTGCATTATCTACCTCAGTGGAACTGTCCACTTGTCTTCATTTTTGAAAAACAAAATTCTAAGTTATTCATATTTTTAGCATTTTTAAGACAATATTCATTGGCTTCTGACTTCACTTCCACTTGACAATTGTTTAATTATATTATTTCTACTATTTAGACTGTGTAATTATCCTGAATGTTTTAAATTTTTTTCCTTGAGTTTGTATTGAATCACATACTGCAATGCAGTTAAACTGAGCTTATTTTAATTCTTTTTCTCTTGAGGTTCACTGTAAACTTCTGCACTATATAGGTTCAGTTAATTTCATCACTTTTAGAAAACCCTTATTCAAATATCACCTCCATTCTATCCTCTTGAAAATTCAATTATAGACTTTTTTAATACGTCCACACGCATTTTTGGGGGCTTGTTCCTTCTTCTCTGTGCTTTGTGTTTTTTTATCTTATCCTGTTTTTCAGTTTATAAATCATCCAGTTTGCTCTGTCTAACTTGACATTCACTTCGTCTATTGAGTCTTTAACTTCAGATATTATAATGTTATATATTTAGAATGTCTTTTTGTTCTTTTTATTTGTTCTATTTCTCTGGTTAATGTCTTTGTATTTTCATCTATGTTCTCCATTTTTTAGTCTCTCTTGTTAAACATATTAATCACTGATGTGTTAAAGTCCTCATTACTGAACTCTGAGATCTGTATCATATACCTCTTTCTATTGACCATTTGTTTTCTTGAGTTTTGATAATATGGCTTTAGCAATTTTTGAAATAAAGGTCATATACAATATGCAGCAAATTGCAGAAGTTTCAAATGCTATTTTCTTTAAAAACATCTCAACTATTTCCCCTGCAAGTTAGATGGAATAAGAAGTAATCACTTTAATACTAATGGATTAAAGAGTGTTTGCTAGATTCTGGATACAGCTTTGTAAAGCCTTATTTACATCTGCTTAACTGGATAGAAGCCTGTTAATTATACCTTGTTAATTCAGCATGACTCTCCAGTGTTTTTAACAGAGGATATGTTCTGTAGATCTCCTTCCTAGTGGGTCCTTAGTGCCAATCACTGTCTTTTTTGAAGCCATGAGTTTCCCAATATCTCTTCTGTGCTACTCATAGGTGTTTCTGTTTGTTTGAACTTTTTTATTTTAAAGAAAAAACAATAAAAGCAATGATACAAAATTTCAAAACAAGATAATAGGGGAATAACAATGGCTAATAAATTGCATATTGTTATCTTCAAAGTAACAGCTCACTTTACAAGATATAAGCATGAAAACTGATCAAATAATATACAGACTGTTCTTTTCAATGAACTAATAGAAATTAGTAGTATAACTATCTTAAATATCTTGTGTGTGTGTTTACTATTCTAGGTCTCTTTTGATTCCAAATGAATTTTTAGAATGTTTTCTCTAATTCTGTGAGGTATAATAATGGTATTTTGATTGAGATCTCATAAAATCTGAATTAACCATTTTCAGAGTATGACCATTTTCACTGTTTGTTCTTCTTATCCATGAACAGGGTATATCTTTCCATTTTATGATATCCTCTTTGATCTCCTTTTTTACAGTACTGTAATCTTTAATATATAGATCTTTTACTTCTTTCATTAGATTGATTCCTAAGTATTTAATTTTTTGGATCCTACCATGAAGGTTATGGTTTCCCTAATTACTCTCTCAGGGAGTTTTTCTTTGTGTGTATGAAAGCTATTGAATTTTGAGTGTTAACTTTGCATCCAGCTACATTACTGACTTTAGTTATTAAATTTATAAATCTTTTGGTGGAGTTTTTTGGATCATCTATGCATAGTATAATGTCATCTGTGAATAATGATAATTTAACTTCTTCCTTTCCTATCCTTATTTCTTTATTTCTCACTCTTATCTAATTGGTTTGGCTGATGTTTGTTTTAGCTTTTTAATGTCTTTCTTCAATGTCTTAGTTGCTTTACTCATTGCTGAGAAAATACCCAACACCCAAGGTTAAAGAAAGAAAGGTTTATTTAGCTCACAGTTTGTAGAAGTTTGGGTCCAAACCAGCTGGCTCTAAGGGCAGGTGGCAGCAGAGGGGCAGCCTTTCATGGTGGCAGAATATACCAAAAGCCACAAAAGAGGAGCAGGAGAGCAAGCCTCTTTTGGTCCCTCATACTGTATGCAGGCTACCCACCCTAGGACAGATGTGACACTCACACCCCCAATTCAGCACTAGACCATGAACCAATTTCAAACTCTACAATTAACCACCTCCAAAAGCCCAACCCTCATGACCACATGAGGCTCTGGGGGACATCCAGACACAAACCATAACATCCGTGAAGTGTCAGAATCCAGAAAACATTTTGAGGAGAAATATGTCTGAGGATAAAACATCCTTAATCGTTTAGCATTGTCATGCTAGCCTATAAAATTCTAACAGCTCTTTAAATTGCCTCTTCTCCAAAAGCACCTTTCTGTCAAGGTAAAATAAGATTCTCAATCTCATTCCCATACCTGTCTTTGACATGTTACCCTTATGAAAAAAGCTGCTGAAGATTGTTCACTCACCTTTTCATGGGTCTCTCCTCTGGAATCTCTTCTTGGCAGGTACCAGGGATTGAACTCATGACTTTGCACTTGCCAGGCAGGTGCTGTTTTTTGTTTTTTGTTTTTTGCGGCACCAGGGATCGAACTCACAGCCTCATGCCTGCCAGACAGGTGCTTAAGCCACTGAGCCAAACTCCCAGCCCTAGTTTTTTGAGGCAGGGTCACACTATGCAGCTCAGTTTGGCTTTGTGCTAGTGTTGTAGCCCAAGTCAGCCTCGAACTCACAATGCTCCACCTACCTCAGCCTCCCGAGTGCTGGGATTAAAGGCATACACCACCAAGCCCGGCTCAGGCAGGTGCTTATAACACTGAGCTAAACCCGTGACACACCTGGAGTCTTAATCTTTCTTTTTTTTCTTATTTTCTGTTTGTTTTGGTTTCAAAAAGTTGTTTTAAACTTTATCTAACTCTTCTAATTTGTCCTCAGTGGAAATGCTGAGAATTATAAGATACTCCATTATATTTTATACAAGCATACTATAATTAGACTATAGATTATGCTTTAATTTATATTAAGATACTTTAACTGACATTTGGGAATCCAAATGTAGGTAAAATTAAACTTTTCAGTATACTTTTAATACAAAGGAGTCCATTTTATGAATTGTAATATTCTATATATGACTAAATTTGAAGAATCCTAGGTGATAAGAACTCATTAAAGTCTACTTGTATAAATGATGGCTGATAAATTTCTTTGAAATTCTGTCAAAAACACATTCTGATAACAGATAAATAAAATAGCATGTGGTTTTCAGTGAGGAAAATGTGATATTACTGGTACCAAGACAGTATTTTTTTAGTCTTGTTTTAATGGTTTTGAAAGATCAATTAATCACAACATTGAATAACAGGTTTCAATAGTGTTTTCATTTTATGGCGTACTTACTAGTTTTGCTTCTCTTCTTCATATAATTCATCCTTAAAATTTTGTTTTTCAACTGCTCCTGTTTTTTGAGATAGTTTTTCAGATGTTTTCAAATGAAATAGAGTATGATCCAGAATTTATAAAAGCAGTACTCAAAGTTCTTATTTGTGATATGATTGCTACATATCTTTTTTTAAAAACAGTGATAGTAAGTGGGTTTCATCTTGTGTAGAAATTCCAATCAACTAGAAGTAATCTTGAGCTATTTAAAAGGAGTCTAAAGGAATATTCATAGCCAATCTGAAAACATATCAATATAATTTAGTGAAATCAGTGCTACATAAGAAGAAATAATATAACCAACAATCTTGTGGAATCTTGACACTTGGGGAGAAATTTCACTCACAAACGTTTGTTAATTGATCAATGAGCTTTAAAAAGAGTTCTAGTTGTAGTGACATTTTATTTAAAAGGGGATTATTTCACATAAGTAGTTCACAGAATTATTCTCTTGAGTTTGTCTTATGTATTTTGATGTTCAATTATTTGACTCCTCAGTGGAATGTTTCTGTTTCTATTTTGTCTTGATTTTACTTTGCTCTCTACCTTTCTCCACAGCAATCAGCAAAATATTCCAAGTGATAGCAGTATGTGGAGAATGAGTATAAAAGATAGTACATTGAAAATATCTTGGATAATTTGATTTTATTCAACTGGTTTTTAAAATATTAAATGGGCATCAAAGGAAACACACAATGGAATCCTGCCACATGAATTCCCCCAAAGTGAAGGAAAAGAGATCTATACAAGCAAAAAGTTAGTTTAATTTTGAGAAAAAATTTTTGAAAAGAATTACACAATGTGAAGTTCTCTGTATGTCAACCTTTATATAATACTTGGCAATCAGTCAATTCAATAGGATACAAAAGAAAGCAAAAGTAGCCATCTTTGAATCAGACTAAAATAGATTTTAAATCAAAAGCAGTAAAAAAGGCAATTGACAAAGGAATCAACTGATCATGAGAAAATAATTGTAAGTATATGCACTCAATATTGGAACACGTAAATATACAAAGTATTAATAGATAGAGAAGGAGAGATAGACAATGTTACAAAAATAGTAAACCATTTTAATAACTCACTTTCAACAGTGGCCAGATCATCCAGATCAAAACAGCAGTGTTAGTTTATATGCTATGCTAAACAGAACTTACAGGTATTTAAATAGAACATTTCACTCAACAGTTGAAGAATATGCATTCTTTTTATTGGCACATGGAACATTCTTGACCATGGGTGATAGGATAGTCCATAAAAACACTGAACAAATTTTTAAAGATTGAAATCATATTGAGCATCATTTCTAACCACAGTGCAATTAAACTAGAAACTAGTAGAAGTAATAAATTTGAAAACTATAAAATTACATAGAAATTAAACAATTTACCCATGAACAAACAAGAAGGCAATTTAAAAATTCCTTGAACATGGGGATACAAATACCAAAATCTATATATACGTGAAAAGTTGTCCCAAGTGAGTTTAGACCAATCAATACCTGAATTCAAAAAGCAGAAAGAAAATAAGTACCTATTGTTGCATTTCAAGGATTAGAAAAATAAGAATAAACTAACCCCAAAAATTGTAGAAGAAAAGACAGAACACGGTAAAGATCCAGGCAGAAATAAAATAAAACTTAAAGAAAATACTAAAGATCAATGACATGCAAATCTACTCCATCAAAAAGATACACAAAATTGACAAATCTTCAACTAGGATAACTCAGAAAGGGAAAAGTCTCAAATAAATAAAATCAGTGATAATAAAAAGAGACATTGCTATTAATAAATAAAGATCAGTGCAGAGTATTATGAATGACTATGTCATTCATGTCAACAAATTGGATACCCTGCCAGAAATGGATCATTTCTGGGCATATATACTTCATATGAATTGTCATGAAAGAAAAAAATCAGAACAGTTCAATAATAAATGAAGATATTTAATTAGAAAAAAAAGTTTCTTGACTATCCAAAGCAATCTTGAGCAAAAAGAACAAAATAAAAGGGATTATACAACCTAGTTTCAAAATATATTGCAAACTATAATAATCAAAACAGTATGATATGGAAAAAAAAAGACAGGCAGACAAATGGAACAGAATTGAGAGCCCAGAAATAAACTCTAGGGTACACATCCAACTTGTCTTTTGACAGTGGTGCTAACAATATGCACTGGAGGAGACTGTCTTCAATAAACAATGCTTTGGAAATTACATTTCCATACATAGAAGAATAAAACTAGACTCATCTCTCACCATGTATAGAAACCAATGCAAGAAAGATCAAAGACTTAAGCATAAGACCAAAAATTATGAAAGTACTAAGAGAAAGTGTGAAAGAAATGCTTTGGGATACTGCAATAGGCAAAGACTTTTTAGATAAGACTTTAAAAGTACAAGAATCAGCATCAGGTTTTCCAGCAGACCATTCCATGTGTGGCCCAGCTACACCAGAGACAATGGCGGGAGTGGCCCTAGCATGGCCCAGCAAAACCAATGGTGCCTGCAAGAGTGGACCAGCAGCAGCAGGACAGTGCTTCCCAAGGGACCCTGTAAGTCATCAGGTAAAATCAATTTACCAAGGGGAAAATCATTGCATTTAAATTCCTGGTATATGTTGAATTTTATTATGTAACTATAGACTGCTCCTAGTTTCCAAATTAATAGTCACCACAGTTGGTCAGCTGCAAGGTTGTACTGGATGTTACTGTTATTGCTAATTGTACTACATTAGCCAGGGTGTTATACACGTTGCAATCAATTTTTCTCCCTTGTATGACATTCCCTGGGGTAACAACCATCACCACAGTCCAGTAAGAAACCATAGAATGCAGAGCCACATAGATGACAACTTCCTTATTATTAATAAATTGGGAAGCTAGGTTCTTGGGATAGACACAAAGGCTACAAACCACTTACACATAGAAGACATCTTTGAAGAATAGATATTCCCAAGGGAAGTCACAATACCAGTGATAAATATTTCTACCTTAAGAAACCTATGAGCACCAGTGCAGAACAAGCTCAAATAAAAAATTTGATGTTGAACCTCAAACATGTAGGAAAAGAACAAAATCAACCCCAAAATTCATATAAAGGAGGAAATGATAAAGAAAAAAGCACAATTTAATACAATTTAGACAAAGAAAACAATATAAAGAATCAATGAATTGAAGTGTTGGTTCTTTGAAAGACAAAATAAAACTGATAAATCCTCAGACAATCTCATCAAAAAGAAGAAAGAAAATACTCAAATTCACACAATTAGGAATGAAAAGGGTGAAATCAATGAATCCCGTGGAAATCCAGAAGATCACTAATACTTTGAGAACCTGTAGTCTAATAGGCTGAAAAACATAGAAAAAAATGGACAGATTCCTAAATACATATGAGTTACCAAAGTTGAATCAAGAAGACATAAAAATCCTAAATAACCCAATATAAGTCAATGAAATTGAAAAATTACTAAAAAAATTTACCAACCAAGGAAGACCCAGGTACTGATGGATTCATTGGTGAATTCTACAAGTAATTATAGATATAATGTCACTACTCCTCAAACATTTTAATGATTTTGAAAGGGAACATCATTCCTGGAAACAATTTTTACCCTGTTACCAAAACCAGAGAAGGATCCAACCAAAAAAGAGAACCACATTGATGCAAAAATTCTCAATAAGATACTGGCAAATAGCATGCAGCAAATCATCAAGAAAATTATACACCATGACCAAGTAGGATTCATTCCAGGGATGCAGGAATGGTTCAATATATGCAAATCAATAAATGTAATGAACCTTATCAATAGAACCAAAGACAAAAATCACATGATCATCTTAATGGACTCAGAAAAAGCATTTAGCAAAGTCCAACAGCCCTACTTCCAAAACTGCAGTACAGGTTTAATGCAATTCCAATCAAAATACCATTAGTATACCTTACCGAACTAGAGAAAACATTCCTAAAATTCATTGGGAACCAAAATAGACCTAGAATAGTAAGATCAATTCTGTGCAACCATGACAAGGCAGGAGCATCACAATCCCTGACTTCAAATTCACCATGATCAAAAAAATGGGCCAGAGGATCAGTGGAACAGATTAGAAGATGAATAAACAATTAAAAACACAGTCAGCCATTTTTTCTTTGACAAAGGGGCCAAATGCATTCACTTGAAGAAGATAGCCTCTTTAATAAATGGTGTTGCAAAAACTGATTTTCCACATGCTGAAGACTAAAACAAGACCCATGTCTACCATAATGTATTAAACTAAAATCAAAATAGGTTAAATATCTAAACATTAAAACAGAAACATTAAATCTTAAAGAACGACAAGGTAGAACTCTCGAAGACATTAGGTGTAGACAAAGATTTCATGAATGCTGATCGAAGGGAAATACAAATAATTAACAGCAGGAATTTCTTACTAAAAAGTTTTTGCACAGCAAAAGAGGTTACCTATATGGTGAAAAGACTACCCACAAAGTAGAAAAAATTGTTAGCTTGTTGTCTCTCAGGTAAAAGACTAAGATTAAGAATATATAAAGAATTGGAAAAAAATCAGAACCCCCAAAATTTAAAGACCCAATCCAAAAATAGACATCTGAGATAAATACTTCTCAGAGGAAGAAATACAAATAGCAAATAAATATATGAAAAAATGTTCAACATCACTGGTCATTTAAGACACACAAATTTTAAAAATGCAGAGATTCCATATCACTCCAGAAAAATGGCTGTCATAAAGAAAGCAAAAAATAACAAATTGTAGTATGGCTGTGCAGAAAAATGAACTATTCTCCACTGCTGGTGGGAACGTAGACTGTTGCAACCACTGTGGTAGTCGTTGCTAAGATTTCTCACAAAACTAGGGTTAGAGGTGCCATTTGACCCAGCTATTCCCCTGTTGACTATCCTCCTGAAAGAATTAAAAACATTATGCCACAGAATATATGCACACTCATGTTTATAGCAGCACAATTTTTAATAGCTAAATCTTGGAAACAACTCAA
>RJWM01029557.1:0-24407 GCA_004363535.1 Dasyprocta punctata
CCCAGGCCCTGCCTCCTCTTCCAAAGTCAGGGCTCTTACGGGAGGGATCATCCCAGTGACCCTGGCCTTGTCTCCGCCTGGCTCTGGTGCCTCCAGCCCTGACACTTCTCACTGGGGCCTGACCCACTTCCCGAGACCGGGCCCCATCCCCAAAGCCCTGGTCTCTGCCCTGGCCACCTCTTGAGCCCCAGCCCAACCACATCCTCAACTGCACCCCACCAAACCCCCAGCCTAGTGTCCTCCCATTCCACCCCGGCCCTGCCCAAACCCGGAACTCCCCAACCATCCACACGAGCATTCTCAACCCCAAACTAGCCACCCTCAGCCCGGCATCAACCCCAGCCTCAAATATAGCACGGATAACTCCCCAAACCCAAACTCAGCTCCATCCTTAATCCCACATCAAAGCCCAGCCCTAGACCCACCTCAGCTCCATCTTTATTTCCTCTGTACCCCAAACCTCGCTGAACCCCCAATTCTAGAGCCAGCCCTAATTCTATCTCCACACTGAGCTACATCCCAGCACCTTTCTTTCTTGCTTTCTCCCTCCCTTCCTTTACACTTCCTTTTTCTTTTTTTCCTTCCTCCTTTTTGTTTTCTTTCTTTCTTTCTTTCTTTCTTCCTTTCTTTCTTCCTTCCTTTCTTTCTTTCTTTCTTTCTTTCTTTCTTTCTTTCTTTCTTTCAAGACAGGGTCTCACTAAATCCCTAAACTGCCCAAACTGGACTCAAACCTGCCTCAGCCTCCCAGTGTGCTAGGATTACAAACTGCACGGTCACTCTGGGCTGGGACCCTGTTCTCTAGGCTGCACACCCACAGACCTGACTCCACCCCACATCCCTGGCCTCACCCCAATCCCTGGCCTCACCAAAGGCCCCCAGGTCCACCCTCCCTGGAAGTGTACGCCCTGCCCTGAGCACACACAAACACCCCCCACCCACTTCTGTCCCCAGAGCCTGTCCTTGCAAGCGACACGTCCTGTAACAACCCCTCGGCCACTGAGTCCTCCAGCAGCAATCGGATCGTTGGAGGCGGGGCCGAGCCAGAGGAGGACACCAGGTCCCCGGAGAAAGGCAGCGGCAGCCGCATCGTGAAAGGGACCGACTGCAAGGCGGACTCGCAGCCCTGGCAGGGTGCCCTGCTGCTGGGGCCCAACAAGCTGTACTGCGGGGCAGTGCTGGTGGACCCGCAGTGGCTGCTCACCGCCGCCCACTGCAAGAAGCCGTGAGTGGGCGTGGAGGCCGGGGCGCGGTGGGGCAGGGGCAGCAGTCGGGGAGGGGGCTGGAGGATGCCCGTGTGTCTGTCCGGTGGTCCGGGATGGAGGTGGGCCTGCGATTGGCCTTGCCATGGGGAGTGGAGTGAGGAGGAAGGCAAAGTTGGGATGGGACCTGCTGGAGCTGGGGTCAGTGCAGTCGGAGGGGTGAAGACAGCCGTGGGGTTCGTGTCCGGAAAGGCAGCGCGGGTGCCTGGCTTTGGAGCTGGGCGTGATTGGATTCAGGTCTGGGAAGGCCGACGTGGGTGAAGCGGGGATTGTGAAAGCCAAGGGCGGACTGGGTGAGTGTGGGGGCTGGGGCTGGAGCCAGGCCAGCCTGGGCGTTGGGCCGATGTGTGCTGAGGGTTCAGGGCAGGGATGGAGTTAGGGTTGGCTCTAGAATTGGGGGTGGAAATAAAGCTGGAGGAGCGATGAGTCTGGGACTGGGAAGAGAGGCGGAATTAAGGATGGAGTTCGACTGAGTTTACGGTGCAGGCAGTGGTCACTCCCGGGGCTGGGGACCGGTGAGACAGTGTGATGTTAGATCTGGGGTGAGAAGGCTCAGGCTGGTGCCTGGGAGGAGTTTCCCGTGGAGACGGCAGGCTCGGTGGTGATGGGTTGGAGCTCTTATAGGACACGTGGCTCAGGGATGGTGATGTCTGGGTGGAGCCGGGCGGGGCTGGACATCGGGAGTGGACCGGGACTTGTGGTGACCCCCACCACCATCCTCAGGGTGTACAGGGTCCGTCTCGGCCACCACTCCATATCTCCAGTCTACGAGTCTGGACAACAGATGCTCCAGGGCATCAAATCCATCCCCCACCCTGACTACTCCCACCCTGGCCACTCCAACGACCTCATGCTCATCAAACTGAACAGGAGAGTCCGCGTCAGCCACTCGGTCAGGCCCATCAACGTCTCCTCCCACTGCCCGTCCGCCGGCACCCAGTGCCGAGTGTCGGGCTGGGGCACCACCAACAGCTCCCAGCGTGAGTCCGGGTCCCTCCTGGCGCCCACTGCCCTGCCCCCTCTACTCGTCTCTCTGCCTCTCACTGTGTTGCCGTTTGACAGACGACTTCCCCAAGCAGCTCCAATGCATCGACGTCAACGTGCTGAGCCAGCAGAGGTGTAAGGACGCCTACCCAGGACAGATCGACGACACCATGTTCTGCGCCGGTGGCGAGCACGCCGAGGACTCCTGCCAGGTGAGGAAGAGCGCTCCAGAGCTCAGATTCCGGAGCAGCCGTGTCCACAGACAGATGAGGCGAGCCTGCTCATGGCATTTAAATTTTCTAATAGCCACATTTTAAAAGAAAAAAAAAAAAAACAGGCATGGTGGCACACACCTGTAACCCTAGCTTGGAGACTGAGGCAGGAAGATCACAAGTTCAAGGTCAGTGTGGTCAACTTAACGAGCCCCGGTCTCAAAATAAAAATTAAAAAGGGACAGGGATAGGTCCCTGGGTCTCTAGTACTGCAAAGGTAATATTGATAAAATAAAAAGAAAACAGGTGAAATTCACATCGATACTTTTATTTAATTCAGTATCTCCCAGAACATCATTTCAAAAGGTAACTGATGTAAAACAGTTACAAAGGAGATAGTTTGTCCTCTGGGGTTTTTCCATGCTGTCCATGAAGACCAGTGTGTATTTTGCACTGGCCCGGTAGCCCGGTTTCAGGAGTTGAGCAGCTCCGTGTGGCTGTGGGTCACTGTATCAGGCGGCGCCTGTCTAGAAGGAGAGAACGAGGCTGTTCTGTATGGTAGCACAAGTTGTACACTGCATTAAGACATCACATCGGAGGGGAATTTTTCCCATTATTGTCATAGTTTCATCTGTTTATTTTGGCGGTTCTCAGGCATGTGGCAGTGGTGTCTTGTTCCAACAAGACCTGGATGATGACACTTTTCTAACAGATGCTAGGAAAGTCTTGAGGAAGGGCTCAGTGTGCTAGGCACTCAGTGAATGAAGAGAGGATCTAGTACAGGGGGCAGTTGTTGGAAGAGCAAAAGAAACCCAACTTACAGTCAACAAACTCTCCAGAGAGTGGTAAGGATAACCAGAAAACAAAACGTGGCTTCAGTATAGCAAATAATGAAGCAGTATTCTCACGTGTCGGGGAAGCGGCGATGAGCAGAGATTGAATCACTCCAAGGAGCCAGATCTGTGAATGTGAAGGAGACTGGAAAACACTTGTGCAAAGGTCCTGAGGTAGGAAGGGGGCTCGCTGATTCAAGGAGCAAAAGAAAAGAGCATTTCTAAGCAATGGGACAGCGAGTGGCAGGAGTTGAGGCTGAAGAGGTGGGTGGCAACCCACGTCCACCAAGTATTTTTCGATTGCTAAAGCAAAGCGCCTCTGCGTTCTCACAGAAGCTCTCTTGAGGAAGACAGGAGTTAAAACTGTTATTATGGTCGGCATTCCTGAGACAGGGTCACACTGTGCAGTCCAGGCTGGCCTTGGTAGAGCTGAGCCTGGCCCCCAATCTGCAATCCTCCTGCCTCAGCCTCCTGAGTGCACCTGAGGTCCCAGGTGCGCACCACCACACCCGGCCAGAAATTAAAATGAAACAAGCACCCGGAGTCTCTGCTGCCCCAGTGGTGCTGCGGGAAGTGAAGGAGTCAGGGTTCTGATTGATCGATCCAGCGACCGATCGCTGGGTGCGTTTCATCGGTAGTCTGGCGCCTGTCGGCTCAGTGAGCTGTGAGCCCGGGCAGCACCAGCCCCGTCCCATTCTGAGGCTGGCAAAAGCCTCCTGCACCCCCTCAGGCCAGCTCCCAGGCCTGCTGCAAAATGACAGGATTTTAAACCATGAAGCCTCCTGTGGTCCGGGCAGGTGTCTTGCTTTCCAAGACCTAAAGGTGCCCTTTCCGAGCGAGCAGCGTGTGGCCTGGGTGTGACCACTTCCTACCCCGAGCAACAAGACTACATAAAAGTCCGCACCGCGGTAGCAGGGACGCCCCACTGGACACTAACTCATGACACCCATCGACTCGTTAACTCGCTTAACCATGGGTATTAGCCTCGCTTTACGGCCGAGGCTCAGGGAGGTTAACTAATGGCCTCTCATAAAATCTCTGCAGTAATTTAAACACAAACAAATGAGAAAGGCCCGGCACACCTACCACTGCAGTCACTCAGGAGGCTGAGGCAGGAAGATCCAAAGGTAGAGCCCGGAAACCAAAGCGTAGCAAAGCTGCCCGCAAAGGCACATGTCTGAGAAGCAGCCCCCGCGGATGGGAAGGCAGCCAGACCTCTGCTCCCAGGCCGGGCGCAGAGTTAGGAACAGGCAACACCACCAGTCCAAGGGAGCCGTGCCCTGTGCAGGAGGTTCTGTCCCTGGGGGCAGAAGGCCTAGGGACACCTTTGGTGTCACAGCTGCATGGAGAAAGGACTCCAGGTCTGGTGGGAGGAGCCCCGAGCTGCTGCTGAACACCCTACAGTGCACAGGGCAAGTCCCGCAGCCGTCATCCAGCCCCCAGCTGGGGGTGATGTTGGCCGAGTGTGGTGGTGCAGGCCTAGGATTCCAGCACTCTGGGAGGCTGAGGCAGGAGGATCGCAAGTTTTAGCCTAGCCCGGGGAATTTAGTGACTTAACAAAACCCTGCCTCAAAACAAAACAAAACAAAACAGAACAAAAAAATTTAAAGAAATTTTAAAGACTGGGTTGGTTGTAGCTCAGTGCAAAGGGGGTTCAATCCCCTGTACAATAAAATAAATTAAAAGGGAGTGAACTTGTGTCCAGGATGGGAGGAGAGGGAGTCAGTGGGGCCCGGGTGTTGAGGAGGAGGCGTGAACCACGAGAAGGTGGAGAGGGGAGCGAGAGAGAACACAGGGTGGGAGACGTGGACCAGCCCTGACCCCAGGAATGACCACGTGTGTTCAGAGGGGCGTCCGGGGGAGAGGTTGGGTGGGGAGAGGCTGCCTCGGCCTCCGTCCCCCGCCTGTGTGCCACTCTGTGCTCTGTCCCCCCACCCACAGGGCGACTCCGGGGGCCCCGTGGTCTGCAACAGCTACCTGCAGGGCCTGGTGTCCTGGGGCGACTTCCCCTGTGGCCAGCCCAACAGGCCAGGCGTCTACACCAACCTCTGCCGCTTCCACAACTGGATCCAGAGCACTATGAAGAACAACTGAGTCCCCCAGGACCCGAGACGCCCCCGCCCCTGGGTCCCCACCGCTGTAGGGCCGGCTGGCCTTCTCAGGGACACTGAGGTCCTTCTCGGCCCTGCTTCCGCTGTCCTCCAGGCGGTGGGCCGGCCCTGCCTCTGTCCTCGGAGCTGAGGGAAATTCCCCGAACCCCAGGGCGCGATGGCGTCTCCGACCTCCAGCCCCCAGCACCCAAATTCATGGCCATGACCCAAATTCAGTCCCTGAAATAAAACATCTAAGAAGTGGCCTCAGCGTGTGTCCCCTCCTGCTCCCCAGGCCAATGCTCCTGGCTCACAGAGCTCAGGGTCAGGTAGCTGAAGAAAGAAAATAAAGACAGAGATAAATCCGGACTTACGCAGTCATTACACCAGCCACGTAGACGACACGAGCGCAGGGTGTGAGACAGAGGAGGGATGTTGGGAGGAGGATGAGATCTCTTTACATCGGGGACCCAGGAAGCAGTGGGGGCACCATGGCAGCCCCCCCAAATATGCCCAACTCCCAGTTTCTCGAATCAGTGATTATGTCACCCTCTTCCTCAATTTACAACGTTTGATTCACAGTTATTTTTACATTAAGATGGTATAAAAAAAACATGCAGTCATAGAAACCATTTTTCTCTGGGAGGCTGAGGCAAGAAGTTTGAGCCCAGTCTGGACAACTTGGTGACTTAATGAGATCTTGTTTCAATTTTTTTTTTTTTATTTTTGTACTGAGGATCAAACTCACGACCTCATGCTTGCCAAGCAGGCGCAGTGCCGCTGAGCTATATCCTTGGCCCTTGTTTCAAAATTTTAAAAAATAAATAAATAAGGTAAGAGGGGCTGGAGGTATAGTTCAGTGCAACAGCCCTGGATTCAATGCCCAGTACTAAGAGAGCAGAAAGAGAGAAGAAAAAGAAGAGGAGAGGAGAGAAGAGAAAAGAAAAGAAAAGAAAAGAAAAGAAAAGAAAAGAAAAGAAAAGAAAAGGAAGAGAAGGGAAAGACAGGAAGGGGAAGGAGGAGGAGGGGAAGGAGGAGGAGGGGAAGGAAGAGAGGGAAAGAAGGAAGGGAGGGAAAGAAGGAAAGAAGGGATGGAGGGAGGGGACGGGAAGGGAGGGCAGGAGGAAAGGGATGGGGAGAATCGTGTGCTCCGGTGTCTTCCTGGGCTGATGGACGTGACCCGGGCAGAGGTGGTGACCTGCAGTGCCCACCCAGCCAGCCGACCACCAGGCAGGCAACACGGCCAGCGGGCCACTGCCGAGAGCGCGAATGTCTTCTGGTAGGTGATGCTGTTAGGTGCATTTTTATTTACAACGTGTTCAACATGCAGTGGGGTCCATTCACTCAACTATGAGCACCTCCAAGCACCACATATTATAACCACCTGGGGTAGAGTAATCAGCGAAACAGAGCCCCCAGTCCCTGCCTTTCTTGGGCTTATAGTTTAGTTGAGGGAAGAAAATAGGTCAGCTTCCTCCTTCAAGGCTTGTGACCTCATCTTTGTGAAACAGCTGCCACAGCTCCAGGCATTGCATCCTCACACGTGACGAAGACGGAAAGAAGAGGTTCTCACAGCAGGGTTCTTTTCCTTAGGAAACAAGTCTCCTCGAATTACCCTCCCCTATCCTATCCTTGGGTCTCACTGCCCAAGCTCTAGTTTCCAAAAAGGCTAGAAAATAAATTTCGGGTACTTCTCTAACAAGAGAATGAGTTGTCTCTTTCAAAAAGAAAAAGAGACAGAGAGAGAGAGGCACAGTGGTATGTACCTGCAGTCCTGGCTTCTAAGGTCAAGGGAAGTGGCTCACCTGAGCCCAGGAGTTCAAGGCCAGTCTGGGCAACATACTGAGACCCCCATCTCAAAGTAAAAGAAGGAAGCCAGGCATGGTGGCAATCGCCTATAATCCCAGCACTCGGGAGGCTGAGGCAGGAAGAGCTTCATGAGTTCAAAGCCAGGCTGGGCTACATAAATGACTTCAAGGCCAGCCTAGTGCATAAGGAGACTGCATAGTGAGATCTTCTCTCAAAATTAAAAAAAAAATTAAAATTAATAAAACCACACACACACACACAAAATCAAAATAAAAGAAGGGAGGCAGAGACGGAGGGAGGGAGAAGGTGGAAGGAAATAGCTGTTGGGTAAACAGTCAATGTTGTGAGAGAAAATACATTAATAAAAACAACCTCACGAGAACTGTCATCTGTCTCTTTCCCCTCATCTGAAGCCATTTGCAGTCTTGGAGGCAGAAGGACAACGATCTTGCTGTTCACCAACCCAGCAATTACCACCTGGTCCTCTGTGACAGGCGAAGGTGATCCAGAGCTGATTGCTGCACAGAAAGGCAGGTGGTGGGGTGCACGGGGCGAATGGCCCTGACCTCACTCCGGGTGACAGTTGGATAGGAAGAGGAAGAGGAAGAGGACGTGGAGGAGAATAAGAGAGCAGGACTCTTGCTAAGGCACAACTTGGAGCGTATTTCCCAAAATGCTGCACTAGCTAAGCTGCTTTAGGCAACAAGTAAAAGAAGATTCACATCGTCTCCAATAATAAGTAAAGTCTTACCTCACAACCCAAGAAATCCGGGCGAGGACAGCTTCCCACACAGGGCAATGGGGCTCCAGTTCCACTTCCGGCCGCTCCTCTCGGTTCTTGCGTGTGGGCTCAGGAAGGCTTTAGTGGGTCTCTCGCAAGAGGAGGAGGAGGACACGTTTCAAGAACCAACCCAGCCGAAACAATTTCCTTCATTCTCATTGGCTAGAATTGATCACATGCCCTTTGCTAAGCCAATCACAGGGTGAGGGATTAACCGAACGTGATGGATTTGGACCAATCAGGAGTTATCTACTCAGACTGACAAGCTATAGAAGGCTGATCCGTGTATAAAATCAGGACTCTCTTACTAAAAAAGGTGAAAAAGAGAGATGTTGGGTAAACCATCAGCAGCTTCTGCTGCAAATGCCTTTTCAGCGATATTTGCAATTAACTTTTTTATTGAAGGATACGAAATGGCGTGCCTATAAGTGTCATAATCTGCAGTTGATTTTGACAAAACAGAACACACCCTGGTACCAGCAGCAAGATGGAGCAACAGAACACGACCAGGTCCTGGGCAACCCAGTGCGTTTCCCTGCCAGTTAGGACCCTCCCCTAGGGATAGCAGCTCTCCTGACTTCTGTCATCATAAATTAGTTTTTCTCACTTACAAACTTTATGAATTGACTTCTGTAGAGTTACAGAAATATAACAAACTTATGTAAGTAAAATGACAGTGTATTATTTTGTGTTTGGCTTCTTTTGCTCAACATTATATTTGTGTAGCTCACCCAGATCTTTGTCTATGGTTGTAAATGTTTTATTCCCGCTGCTGCCGGGTTGGGATTGTGTAAGCTCACCCCACCTCGTGGATCCATCCGTACCATGGGCAGGCATTTGGTGCTTCTAGGTTTTTTTAACAGCTGTAAAAGGAACGCGCTGATGAAACATTTGCCATAAAACTGGGGTGGAAGAACTCAGGAAAAGTGGTGCGGCTGACTCCGCACCCTTCTGAGAGGCAGACGTTGTCCCCACGCTGCTTGTTGCTGATGGCAGGGCCTGGACGGGTTTCGCCTCAGGGCCGGGCTCCGGGATGAGCACACGGCTGGAAGGCAGACTGTGGGGCAAGAGGGAGAGGGGAGTGTTTTGTGAACTTGCTTGACTCTGGGCTAGGTGGGCTGGGTGCAACTGAGATGTGGTTATCAGCTGTTGCTCAGGTGGGTGTGTGACCTGAATCCATCCCCGGGTGGCGGGTGGCATGCCAGCCAGTGTAAGCAAGAGGCTGCAAGCTGAAACCAAGTGGCTGCTGTTTCCTGGGAACTGTCTGCTTCCCTGAGAATGGAGAGTAGTGTGTGGGCCTCCCCCTCTTCTCTTCCACAAGGTGGGTGCCCAGAGGTTGCCCAGGGAGTGGCCTTGCACTGAAAGGAGACAAACCACAGGATGAAAATGAGATTGCAAGAAGACCAGCACATTGGCCACTCGTGATGCCTCCCTCAGTGCTCTGGGTGTGCAGAGCCTTCCAACACCCAGGCTTAGATCCAGGAGAATAAACTCTGGAGTTACCCACGCTGCTGAGGTTGGTTTTCTGTATGCTAATGCACAGGACATGGCATGGGAAATGAAGTTTCTAGAAATCGAAATCTGATCTAAGACATTGCACATTTTCCTGGGCAGCCTTGACTTTCTCTTCCTGGATGAGGATGTATCTTTTCCAACCTGAGAGCTGGTTCCAGAAGTAGGAGGGCCGGATAGAGAGGTGTCTGTAGATGGTTCACATGCAGGGTGGAGCGGATCCACGCGTTTCCTGCACGATGACGCAAGTGGGGAGAAGAATGGGACCGCGATGGTGCAAGAAATAAGCTTCTTGCCCTACTAGATATTAAGACATCTTGCAAAGCAAAATTAATGTTTAAAGCCAAGGGTGGGATTGGCGCAAGAACAGACAAGTGTGCCACTGAGGCACAGCACGGTCTCCGACGTAGACTCATCGGAAGCGCACAGAAGAGTGAGGGAGTTAGTGCCTGATAAGTCAGCAGCTCAAACAAATGGAGGGAGGAAGGGGGCTTCACAAATGGTGTTGGGAAAACCGGTTTACTGTGCACACGCAAACAAGTCTAGAGTTCCGTCTGACACCACATGGAAAGGCGGCTGCAGTTGTACTGAAGACCCCTGAGGGCCACCTAGCCTGAGAGATTGGGAAGAGAAAATCCAAACAAGCACCTTTCGGTCTCTGAGATAGGGCTGAATCCTCAAGGTTTCAAGAGCATAAATCATAAGACAAAACATGGACTAGTTCGATTTATTAAAATGAAGAGTTTTAAACGAGGGAGAAGTAGACCATTATACACATTCTTCAGAATGGAAGCAGTTACAATAGAAAAGAACACAAGGAAAGAACAGAAAACAAAATGAAACAGTAAAGAGATGATTTGCGGAAGCAAACTGCAAAGGCCAACATGCCAAGGATGAGGTGTTCAGACTCACTCATTATCTGCAAAACATACATCGAAGCAACAATGAGATGTCACTTCACACTAATTGGGCTGGGAAAAGGAGAAGGACAGATAGTGTCAAGTGTTGCCAAGGATGTGGGTCATGAAAGTCTTCAGGTTCTACTGGGGTGAGCGGGTGCCTTCAACTCTGCAGCCGGGTCTCGCACTGTTTCTCAAGCAAAGCAAGCACACGCCCTGTGACTCAGCAGTCTCCCCGCACACCCACAAGGGGACACGTCCAAGCTTGATCCTTACAGCGCTCTTCTTGGTGGCCTGAAGTGGGAAGGCGTGGTGCAACCGTCCACCCCTAGGGGGCTGTGGTGCAGATGCGGTGGGGGTCACCTTGGGAACTCTAGGCAGGTGGAGGAATGTGGAAGGCCTTCCGTGCACAGCGCTGGTAGAAAGTCACCTTCGAAGAGAAGGACATCAGGCAGCCAATGTCAACTACATCAATTAGAACCGTACAGCTGTAGGAACCACGGTGTGCATTCTGTGAGCCCAGAGGAGAATGAGAGCATAGAAAGAGGGAGGAAGGAGGGAAAGAAGGAAGAGGGGAAACCCAGCCCAAAGAGAAGGAGGGAGGGAAAGAGAGAAGGAAAAATTAAAGAGGAATCCTGCACAAACCAGTGATGGCAAGGACGACAGTGATGTAAGTGGTATTTGTTATGATAGATGCGTGTGATAATCTTAAACTCTTTACTCTCTAAAGGGAGTCAATGGTAAGCTTGTCAAACCATCAGGCCACACCTTGTGTGGAGGGAACCCTGGGACAGAACCCGCTTGAGGCTTAGGACACTGTATTTTGTGGTTCCCATTGCCTGTGGCCACTCTCTGAGCTAAGTTACCTTTCTGCTTTGTTGATTTGGACACTGAACCTCACCCAGTGATGGCTGCTTCTGGGTGAACGGTGTCCTGTCCCTCTGAAATGCACTGAGCTGGCTCGGGATCTCAGAGAGTTTCCAGATAAGAGCATCAAGTGTCATCGACTGTGGCTCAGAAAGCTGGCACGCTCCCCACTTGGTGCCCTGGCGCCCTGACTGGAAACCGAGGTCAGGGAGTGGCCCCCATTTTATTGGTGGGAGGGCCCGCCCCATGCATTCCACATACCAGATAAGTATCTAATTGTTGGTTACGGAGAGGCTGGCTGTGGGTTACCTTTTATTAGTAATAATAACAACGATGATGGCAAAGATGACAACAGCAATCATTTAGTGAGTGCCAGACACCCGCTGTGTTGATCAGCAGCCTGCTCGCCTGTCCTGACAGCCACCTCAGGGAGGAGACTGGGTGACTCTGGTATCGGGGACCCGGCTTAGATCCCCAGTCTTCTGAACAAGTGTACAGCGAAAGCTTAAATAAATGAGACAAGTGGTATGATTTTAGGGCTCCAGGAGAATCAAAGCCCTTACAGAGTTCTTGACTCTGTAGCTATTATTAGGGTTAAGAACAAGAGCTTCTCTGGACCACCCGTATTTATTTCCATAGCAGACAAAGAGAGGGGATACTGAGGGAGGTGCTGGAACTGAGCAGGACCTAGGGAGTCACTTCAAGGACATCTCCAAGTAGTAAAAATTGCCAAAAAAAAAAAAAAAAAAAAAAGGAGAACTATCTTATCTCCAAGATGGTATTTGTGGTGGGACTGAGATGCCTGCAGGGTAAGATGCCTGCAGCTGCAGTCTCTATATACACAATTGATTGTGGAACCAAGATGTCGTCAGCTGCGGCCTTCTTTATCTTGCCCTTTGAGGTATCTCTGGCCTCACAGGCCACTACAGGCCTCAGCCAGGACCAGTGATTCATAGAGGTTCATTTACTACGAATCAGCTCCCATCGCCAGGCAAGGGGCCTAGGCCTAGGTCAGGCTCACAGATAAATAAAAAGCCAATTAGTTAATTTTAAATCCTGCTCAGAGTCACTTTGTAGTGGTCTCCAACACTCTGGCGCCATTTCTGCAGCCCATGCGTGGCAGAACCGTGATTTGAATCAAGGGAGTAGGCGCCCATGACCCGTGCCCAGAACTACACCACTCTGCAGCCAACACAAGAAAACTCGAACCGACCACGGGTCCAGAGTTAGGGGGGCGTTGCTGAGGCAGGGAGAGGAAGAGAGACGAGAAGACAGCTGAGGACAGGACAGACTCAGGGAGATTTAAAAAGAGGCAGAGAAGGACAGAGACAGACTGGGGCGGGGAGAGAACTGAGCAGTGGGGGAGGGAGGGAGGAAAAGAAACTACTAGAGATTTAAAGCAGATAGATGAAGAAGGAGAAGAAATTTAGATGTAAGGAGAAAAGAGAAGAGATTTATATTTTTTCATTTAAGAGAAAAAAGACACATCTAAGAAAGACAAAAAGCAAAACAGACAAACAGACGACAACAGCAAATCCACAACAGTAACATTATAGGTTTACAAAACAAGATGATAGAAACTTGATAATGGTTGCAATATTGCATATTATTACCTTCAACACGGTTGTTTACGTTAACAGATATAGACATGTAAAATTGATCCAATCATATGAGTATTAACCATTCTCTCTCAGTAACTAATACATTCAGAAATATAGTCATTTTAGCTATCTTACATATACATATATGCAGATTTATGTCTTTTTCCTTTTCCCTTCCTATGAGAAGAGATTTAAAGATAAGCAGATTTGAAGAGGGGAAGGAATCAAGGAAATGGAGGAAGGGAGGGAAAGGGAGAGAGAGAGTGAGGAAGGGAGGGAGAAAAGAAGGAAGGAAGTATTATAGACAGCTAAATTAGGTAAAATAAAATATTACAGGCAGGGCCCTGGAGGGAGTCAGAGCAGAGGATGAGAATATATTACAACTGTGGCTGGAGGCGCATTCATTAAAGGCCAGGCCTCAAGTTAAAGACAAAATGACCGGGCCTGCATGCCTCCCCAGGGGTAAGCAATGTACTATAACTGGTATCATCTGGTCCAATGAAGTCTGGATAGACCCCAGTCACCCAGGGACCAGGACCTCCTAACTCATCTCGTCCAGAAAGGTCCTTGTTCATTCCATGCACACTTGCTCCATGACCTGCTCCTCCACTAGATCAAAATTACCTAAGCAGCTATACCTGTAATCTTATTAGTTAATCATAGTTTTGTCCCAGGATATACGTGCCTTGAGATTTTGTACCCAGCTCATAATTTTGCTCTACAAAGCTTCCTTTGCAAAGTGGGCTCATTGGCACCCCACTTTCGGGTCCCCTCCCATCTTTCAGAATCTATCTCTCCCAATAAAGTTTTCCTGCTCTTCACCTAAGCTCTTCCTCAAAACTCATTCTTCAGATTTGGGGAACACAGACTCACCCTAACACCTAACAGGTTAAGAGTTACAGTATTTTCCCTATATCCTTTAGAGGTTCTATTTCATTTAGAAGTCCTGAATCAGAAGGAAGAAGGAAGGAAGGAAAGAAGGGAACCATGGGAGAGCTGTAAGGAAGGCAGAGTGTGGTCTGGGTTCCTTTGCCAGTCCTCAAAGTCTCTCTCTCCTCTTCCAGATGCTCAGCACACACCTCCCCCAGCAGAGGCCGGGAGATTCCCCCTCCCAGCCCTGAGTCTGCTCCCTGGCATATTCATTTCTACCCCTGTTCCAACTCTGCCCTGTGCAGGGGATTCCCTGGGGCTGGGAGGGTGAGGTACAGAGGAGGCAGGACCTGGGCCTGGACCCATGCCACGCTACTTCATATCATTTAGAGGTCCTATATCATTTGGAGGTCCCACTGAGAAAATTGGGAGGAGGGAAGAGTTTGCTTTTGTTTCATAAATTCTAGATTGTAACTCATTTGGGTAAATAAAAATTGTCACCCTTGCTTGTTGATGGCTTATGCCTTAAATTTTATGCCTTGTGTTTTTACACAGTTTCTTTGTCAAAATGATGCTAAATTTGAGAACATAGGAAGATTGTGTTTCTTGATGGGACATTTTACTTTTGCAGGCCACGTCTTGTATTCCTGATTTGTATATGGTGCATTTGGACTTAATAGTTGCTGAATTTATTGGTACTCCTTGCTTGCCCTGTTTGACTTGTTAGACAATGGTGCTAGGTAAAAGCAATGTTAGAGCATCCCCTGATGGCTTTTGATATGAAATGCTGTAAAATGGGTCTTTTTAAGAAACGTAGTTTATATTTAGAAAATATACATGCCTATTAATAAATCACAGGACTCTATCTGTCAGTAAAAGGCAATAGGCCACCAGCTGTTCTTGAGACTTGGAGGACAGGTTTCACTGGGACAGTCCAGCCCAATGCCCCCTTCTACACTCTACAGGGGAACGTCAAGCCTGTTTTGCCTGTTTCCTTTCTGATCTGGTCTTCCACTAGTGAAGAGGCAATCCTAGCTCTTGAGATTCCCCAGTCTTGCCTTTCTATGCTGAGGGTGACAACTCATGGGCAAGCTGTCTCAATAACTCACTGCGAGCATGAGAAAAGAAGACTTCTTTTTCTGATCTCATTTCTAATATTTTTCTGTCACTTTGTACTGTCCTTTTTGGGGGACCTGTTTCTGCTGAAGATTAGAAAGGAAGGAGCCCTGACCTGTCTCAACCTTTCCCTCCCATCCAATGACTAAGAACATTTAAGTCAAGTCTGTGAAAAATCAGTGTTTGCTAGCACCAGAAACAGGAAGATCAACTTAGCCGAGGGACACATACCCCTTCTCTGGGTGAGATGAGACATCAGAATTTTGTCTCTCCAGGATAACACTCATAAAAGAGATGCCCCTGCTTAAATGTTCTGGGCAACAAGTGGTCTTTCCTGAAACCCCATGGAAAGAGCTAACTTCTGGGTGAGACCAGAAGGTGCTATCTCCTCAAGCCTAATATTTAAGGGACCAAAACACATTTAGTTTAAGGGAGAATTCCCAGCCTCCTGGCTCCCACTGTCTCCGCCTAAGCTTGATTCTCATCATTTATGTACATAAGAGAGGAAAGCACTTTTGCTAATACATAAATTGTGGTTGCTGAATGATGGTGTAGGTTTTAACCTGTGTGTTTCATAAGTGACTGGCAGATTCAGAGACACAAAACTTTTGGATTGGATTTTGAATAAAACTTAGCCATGTCCTGCTGTTAGGGAAGATTGCCTAGGTGATTAGGTAGACAGCACAAATGTCTTGGGGGCTTCTTTGCCCTTGGGCCCAGAGCAGAAGTTTTCTGAGCCATTACTTGACTCTATCTATCTCTAGAAGTGACCTCCTTTGCAGATTGGGAAGTGCTCCAATGACTTCCAATTTGCCCTTTGATTTCCCTACTTTCAAAAAACTGGAAAGCAGTGGCTCAGGTCTCTTGATTATTGGTTTAAATGTGTCAGCACTGTTTCCTTCTTTAAGCATGACTGTTATAGCTGGAATTGACTGTAGCCTGTGCTCTTGGAAACACGTGCTGGAGTTAGGAGTGTGAGTTTCCGGAGAAGTTAGGGCTGTGTATCTGTAAGGGTGGGTAGTCCAACCTGACCTATCTTCTGGCCACTCTCTGAAGCAGGTCACCTCAGAGGACTCCTTGAGAGAATATAAAAACCAAGTAGGAATCAAATAGGATGACTATTTTTTTCCTCTTGTGTTATAGATGGAAAACTCAATGTCAAATTCCCTTACTCAAGGCCAGGGATTTAGCTCAGGGGCATAAGCACCTGCCTGGCAGGTGTGAGGCTGTGAGCTTGATTCCTGGTACCAAAAAAAAAATTCTCTTACTCCTTTGGAATGCATTCTTAAGTGCTAAAAATTGTCTGACCCTTATATATTGAAAAAGAACTGTTTAATGTTTTTATGTACCCATGCATAGTCTTCCAACCCCCAAGAGGCAAAATGGAATCCAAAGAAGTGTTAATTATGATAGCATTTCACAACTAGAACTGTATGTCTCAGTTACTTTTACTCATTGCTGAGACAAAATACTTGACGCCCAAAATTAGGGAAGGAAAGGTTTCTTACAGCTCTTGGGGAGGTTTCAGTCCATACTTAACTGGCTCCAAGACAGCATGGCATGGCGGGGCCGCCATTCCTGGCAGCCACAAACAGCAAGGCACGCTGGTGACAGAGAAGGTGGAAGCCCAAGAGGAAGACCCGCCTCACTTACACTGTATGTCAGCTCCACCCTTGGGCGGGTACAGCATTCACATTGCCAATCCCTACGCCAGACTCAGCTCCATCAAAAGTATATGAGGACTTGGGGGTACATAGTATATCACCCCATACACTATATCGAAAGAGACAGGAAAAATGGTCAGAATTACCTTATATCCAAACTTTCTTTACATGAAGAGATAATCCTTACTTGTGCTCAAAACATAAATATAAGCCACAAGAAAAGCAGACAGCTCTGACCCTTGAGGCAAATCAGATGCTTCTGCTATTACTGAATCCGAGGATGTCTTAGTTACTTTTCACTCGTTGCCGAGACAAAATACATGACGCCCAAAATTAGGGAAGGAAAGGTTTATTTCTTACAGTTCTCAGGGGGTTTCAGTCCATACTCAGTTGGCTCCAAGGCAGCGTGGTGTGGTGGGCAGCCATTCATGGTGGCCACCAAACAACAAGACGCGCCAGCCAGAGAGAGCGGGTGGAAGCAGTAGAGAGGGGAAGACCCGCCTCCCTTACACTGTATCTCAGCTCCACCCGTGGGTGGGTGCAGCACTCACATTATCGATCCCAGCGGTGGACAGCAAACCAATCACAAGCACCAGATTCACCCCCATCAAAAGTATATGAGGACTTGGGGGTACATAATATCACCCAACACAGAGGAAAAGGTTTCCAAGGCAACCTTCATCAACGCCTCACCTCCTATTACCCAGCCTGAGTCTCCTCCCACTAGAACTTTAGATCCTAAGGGTGAGGCTTCTAAACCAGCTTCAATTTCAGCCTCTACTGGGCTATATCCACCCTTAGCTGATTTTGCTCCAGCTTCTCAAGGACAAAATCCTGTACAGGAAATAAATGGTAAATAGAGCACTACCTATGTCTGTGTGTCCTTTTTTCTCAGTGACCTGGAAAAGTTTTCAGACAACCCTGACTAGTACACTGAGGTTTTTAGGGGACTTACTCAGACCTGCGAATTAGACTAAAAAGATATGATGCTACTTTTAAATCAAATGTTGACTTCTAATGAGAGACAAGTAGAATTGAAAGCTGCTGTTACATTTGGAGATGAATATCACATTGTTAATTTTAGAAGGCCAGAGGACGGGCAGCCAGGGAACAGCCAGTTCCTACTGGGACCCAAGCAGACGGGAGTTTGGAATAAGGGACAGCTTCAGACATGCATTCTTAAAGGCCTAAAAAGGACAAATAATAATTATTTGAAGTTGTCAGCTTTTCATCAGGAAAAAGATGAGAACCCCTCTGCCTCCTTAGATCATTTACAAGAGCCATTGATGAAACATACATTCCTGGCTCCTGATTTGATAAAAAGATAGATTATTTTTAAAGACAAGTTTATTACCAAGTCAGCCTCAGATACTAAGAAAAAGCTACAAAAGATGGCTTTTTCTCCAGATAATTCACTTGATACTTTAGTGAAAATTGCCTCCTTAATATTTTATAATCAAGACCAAGAAAAAGCCAAGGAGAAAAAACAGAGACCAAGAGAATGTGGCCTGGGTTGCAGCCTTAAAAGAAATAGACCCTAAGTCTGATTCTCGGGGCTCCAAGAAGAACTCAATTGCTAAACTTCACCTGCTACTGCTGCAGAAAGCTGGGCCACGGTAAGGGAGACCACAATAAAAACCCTCACGACAAGAAGCCCCCTGAGTCATGCCTTGACTGCAAAGGTGACCACTGGAAGTCCAACTGTCCCCTGAGACAGAGATTCCAGGCATCAGACCCATCTTACCAGCTGGTCAAGCAAGACTCAAGGTCCCCAGGGCACTCTCTGCCTCCTTCCGCTGGCCAGACTGTCATCTCCAGGGAGGAGCACCAGGTAATCATGACTACACAGGGAAAAGAAACCGGCCAATTGCTGGACACTGGTTCACATCTCTCAATCCTTTTCAACCTTGGCCTTCCTTCTAGCAGTCATATTTTAGTAAAAGGAGTCACTGGAGAGGAGAGAACTCGCTATTTGCCACAACCCTTAGGCTACCCCTGGGATGATTTTCTCTTCACTCAGTCCTTTTTAATTATACCTAAAAGTCCAATTCCCCTCCTGGGGAGAGATATCTATCTTATCTTGTTTACTGTAATATATATACACCCAGGCTGCTTCCCCTTTGAGGAAACAAAAATAAATCCTGACATATGGACGACTAAAGGTAGCATATGCAGAGCTGTAAGAATTACTCTGGTGAAAATACATCCCAAAGATCCTGCTACCTTTCCTTGCCAGAGGCAATACCCCCACAGCCCAAAATTAAAGAGAACTACTGCCTATAACCAACAGCTTAAGGTCCCAAGGTCTACTTGCAGTCCTCTAATCCTGAGTTCAAAAACCCAGTGGGGAGTAGAGGCTGGTACAAGACCTTAAACTGATACACGAGGCAGGAGTGCCCACCCACCTGCAGGCATCTAACCTGTACCCTCGTCCTTCTCAGATCCCATAAGATGCCCACTGGCTTTCAAGGTTCAATTTAGAAGATGTCTTCTTTTCTATTCCTTCTTGAAGGACCAGCCATTCAAATAAAGGGGTGTTCCTTCTTAAACCCTTCCACCTTTCTACCAGAAAAAAAGAATTGAGGCTAAAAGGCATGACTGCCAATAGGTAATTTTCCATTCATACACAGCCAAAAAGAGTCGTGAGACACAGCCCTTCCTCACCCTGAGTGACCCTCTTTGATGAGGACAGTTCCTTCATAAAAAAAGAGACCAAAAAGCAGGATATGCAATAGTGCCACGAATCAGACACTGAAAAGCTCCTCACTGGTCCCTGAAACTAGTGCCCAGCTAACAGAACCCATAGTTCTGTCCAGGGCTCTACAACTCAATGAAAGACAAAAAGCCAAATTTATGCTGATTCAAATGTGCTTTCCTAATATTACATGCCTGCACAGCCATATAAAAAATTATCTGATAACCAACAGATGGCCCATAAATTATCATAAAGAGATAAATAAACACCTATTGTCTCTGGAGTGGTGGGTATTCACTGTAGAAGACTCCAAAAACAAGTTGTCAAAATAGCTCAAGATAATCAACTGGCTGGAGCCCTATGTGGTGGCACACGCCTTTAATCCCAGCGCTCAGGAGGCTGAGGTAAGAGGAGCGCTGTGAGTTCGAGGCCAGCTTGGGCTACAACGCGAGCACAACACCGGCCTGAGCTACATAGTGCGACCCCACCTCAGAAAACTAGGGCTGGGAGTTTGGCTCAGTGGCTTAAGTGCCTACCTGGCAGGCACAAGGCTGTGAGTTCGATCCCTGGTGCCGCCAAAAAAAAAAAAAAAAAAAATCAAGTGGCCAGTGCAGCTATAAGGAAAGGCTGCTCAAGGCCCTCCAAAAACTCACCCCCAGATTTAGACTTCCTAACAGTTTAGAGAGCGGCCACGGACCTTGCTGTAAAGCAGCAGTCGTGCAGGGTGTCTCTCAGGCACCAGGTGTTCTCCATCACCTTCACTATACAGAGAGGCCACAGGCACCAAAAAAAAAATCATTTTTTTAGAAAAATGAGACCCTAAAAAGACATCTTCACAAATTGACTCAAAAAACCTACCTATAGTGACCTCACTTACTACCCTTACTTCTTAATCAAAATAAAAAATATACCTCAAGCCCTAGGCCTCAGTCCACTTAAAATGCTTTATAGCTGCCCTTTTCTCACTACTGACTTTCTCCTTGATAAAGAAAAAGATACCTCATTAAAAGATGTCACCTCATTGGCTAAATTCCAATAGACTTTAACAGCTAAGGAAACCTCGGCCTAAAGAAACAAAAATCTCGTATTCCACCTTAAACATTTAATACTAGTAAAATCTTGTCTTGGTTACTTTTTTCTTGTTGCTGAGATAAAATACCTGATGCCCAAAATTAGGGAAGGAAAGGTTTATTTCTTACAGTTCTTGGGATTTCAGTCCATACTCAGCTGGCTCCAAGGCAGCGTGGCGTGGCGGGGCTGCCATTTATAGCCCTGCAAACAGCAAGTGCCAACCCACAAGACAGGGAAGACACGCCTTCTTCCTGCCCTTACTCTGAATGTCGGCTCCACCCCTGGGCGGGTGCAGCACTCACACCACCAATCCCAGCGTCAGACAACAAACCAATCACAAATGCCGGACTCAATCCTGTCCATGCCATGATTACATGAGACTTGGTGGGGCCTTAGCAATATAAACCATATCAAATCTCTTCCCTCATCATCTCCCTCTTAGAAGAAGATCAACTTAAAAAAGACGGTACACCATGATCCTATCAACTCCTGTCAAGATCACAGGCCTGGAACCCTAGGGATGCCACACCCAGTTCAAACCCTAAAAACCAAAGGCTGTCGCTAAGTGTGAGCACCATCCAAACACTCCTATAAACCATACAAGACTTGACATCCTTATTTAAAAAACATAGCCTTCAGATAAATAATCTAAGATGTTACTCTTAGTCCTTCTACTAATTACTTTACTACTTAAAAAATAATGTAATTCCTTCCTAGTATAGACACAAAAAAATACAGCATCAGTATAACCAACATCTTGCTAAATATGCATCCTGCTAACCTTATCAAGTACATCAAGACCTCCTTGGTGGGCATTCCCACTTCAGGGAGATGGTAATAAGCTACACAACTACATTGATAGGACATAGCAAAGTTCAGTGGTTCATAATTTAGCCCACCTTTGCAAGGTAACTGAGTAACCTATAAACTACACCCGTAATGGTCCTAGACAGAACCAGATTTTTTCTAAAAATACCACTAACATCTCTCTACAAACTTGAATACAACACCTATTAAATAAAAATAAGGATCCTATCACGAAAGCCATCATAGATACAAAAATGGATGCTTCCAGATATGAGATGATTATATGTGGTTGACTCCAACTATAAGACAACTAAATAAAAAGGTCTCCTTATGTTAAAAACAACAACAACAACAAAAATCACTCCTATCCTCATTGGCCTAACTCTACTAAATACTTAAGTATCCCCTGCCAAGGAGCACATACACACTGTGACTTTACAAACTAGTTTAGTTGCTCTAAAATTAGATAAAAAGCCCCCAGTAGCACTCATTGATCCTGTGAAAACAATTTGTGGCCCTGGTTTCCCCCTAAATAGAGAGATACACATTAGACTTTAATGGTTAAAAGACAAAAGTGTCAAAAATATGAAACAACCCACAAACTCACCCCATCATTGATGGTCTAAAAGTGTGTTTCATTAATATGATCATTTGGCTTCTATCTTTATCCCTCCCCTGAAATTAGAGGGTGTCATACAACAACTCTGCTCAACTGGCCTTAAATGACATCTCAACTGATCTCTCTCTCCTAAATAAAAAAAAATAAAATTAATGAGACAAACCATGCTCCAAAATCAGATGACATTAAACATCCTGACAACAACACAAGGAGACACCTGTACAATTATAAAAGATAAATGCTGTTTGTACATTCCTGATCCTTCTGCTAATGTCTCAATGGCTGCTCGAGTTATTAAATGACAGGATAATACCAAGTCAGGTTCTAAAATTTCCTAGACCTTCTCCTTACCCTCTTTGTGAAAGGCCATTACTGGCTCTTCCTAGTGGAAACGTTTGTTGGTTGTATTCACAGTAGTCCTGTCTATCTTATTATTTGACCCTTCCAAACATAACAGTCTTGTCTCCTCCGGACTTAAAGTTATGCACCTACTCCCAACAAGAGCATTTGGAGTCAGCCTATTGAGGGCCTTTAGATAGACCCTCTGTACAGTGTATGTAACTGCCAATCGCAACTGCAACCCCTTCAGTCAAACACTATCTAAATGGTCATCGCCCCTTGCCCCCTGATGGCACTTTGGGATACTTCTTCAGATGGGGCAGTATGATAGACAGTTGAGTTAGGTCAAAGTATCATAGGACTAGGCCCTCGAGGGAGTCAGAGCAGAGGATGAGACTATATCACAACTGTGACTGGAGGAGCATTCATTAAAGGCCAGGCCTCAAGTTAAAGACAAAATGACCAGGCCTGCGTGCCTCCCCAGGGATAAGCAGTATACTATAATTGGTATCATCTGGTCCAGTGAAGTCTGGATAGACCCCAGTCACCCAGGTGGGGGACCAGGACCTCCTAACTCATCTCGTCCAGAAAGGTCCTTGTTCATTCCATGCACACTTGCTCCATGACCTGCTCCTCCACTAGATCAAAATTACCTAAGCAGCTATACCTGCAATCTTATTAGTTAATCATAGTTTTGTCCCAGGATATACGTGCCTTGAGATTTTGTACCCAGCTCATAATTTTGCTCTACAAAGCTTCCTTTGCAAAGTGGGCTCATTGGCACCCCACTTTCGGGTCCCCTTCTGTCTCTCAGGAGCTCTCTCTCCCAATGAAGCTTTCCTGCTCTTAACTCATTCTTCAGTTTTGGGAAACAGAAACTCACCCTGTCTAACATCTAACAGGTTAAGAGTTATAGTATTTCCTCTGTATCATTTAGAGATCCTATACAGGAAGGAAGGAAGAAAGGAAGGAAGGAAGGAAGGAAGGAAGGAAGGAAGGAAGGAAGGAAGGAAGGAAGGAAGGAAAGAAAGAAGGAAGGACGGAAGGAGGGGGGTTAGGAGGAAGTCCCTGGTAGAGCTTTAAGGGAGGCGGGGCGTGGTCTGTGTTCCTTGGGGATTTGGTGAAGTATCTCTCTCTCCTCTCCCAGATGCCCAGGCACCCCACACCCCAGTAGGGGCTGGCAGATCCCCCCGCCGCCCCAGCCCTGGGTCTGCCCCCTGGCCTGTTCACTGTTCCCCTGTTCCAACTCTGCCCTGCGCAGAGGACGGCCCGGGGCCGGAGGCTGAGGCACAGAGGTGGGCACAGCCTGGGCCTGGACCCGGCTGGTGAGGGGGGTGCTGGCGCCCTCAGCCCTGCGCTCCAGGCTGAATCAGGGCCCCCGGAGCGGTCAGAGTTGCTAGCGCTTCCCGTGCCCTTCTCCCGCACTCCTCTATCTCCGTTTCCCATTCTCTTTCATTTTGCTCCTCACTTACACATCGGGTTTCTCACACAGGAGGAACCACACGGCCTCCGGGCTTCTGTGTCTGATTATGGTCTCAGGGCGCGTCCATCAAGCCTGCTTCTTTACGGCAGAGAAGGAGCGAAGGGGCTGAAGAAATGATTACGAGGCGTGACGCCCACGCCGCAGCGGCCCGGGAGCAAGCGCTCGCTGTGCTGCGAACCTGCGCTAAGGAACAGTTACATAGAGAGATGCATACGCTCAAAATTAATGGATTTTAAAGTCGGAAACGCAAGTTCTAAATCGCACCCCGGACCAACCGAACCGCGCCTGCCTTCCCACAGGACCCCCTCACTTCGGGGTCCCCCTCTCCCGCTCACCTGGGATCCGCACCCGGGAGGCGCGAGGTCTCAGGGTCGGGGCCGCTGTGCACTCACCGCCGCCATCTGGAGGCCACTTGAAGAACTGGCCGGGAACTGGGGAAGCCCCGCGCCTGGCCTTGAAGTTTGGATTCCCGGGAGCCTGGGGGAGCATCCCGGCTGTCTGACACTGCGCGAGCCATCTGTCCCCCGGGGCCATGGTTAAGGGCTGAACTTCCTACCTGCAACCCCAAGCCAGCTTCGCACCTCCCCCACTCGCCCCAGAGCTGCGGCTGGAAAATGTGTAACCGCTCCTAGCGCCTTGGGCGCCTCACAGAGCCCTGGGAGGAGCATGGTCCGCCTTAGGACAAGCTGGGAAAGACTGTGCTGAGCTCCCAATCCCCGGGACCTCAGAAGGTGATCTTATTTGGAGACTGAGGCACGGCAGATGTAATCGGTTATACTGAGGTCATGCTGGAGTTTGGGCACGCAGTCCAATAGGACCCCTGCCTTTATAGGAACAAGAAGCCAGCGGCAGGCCCTGGGGGACGTGGCTGCAAGCCAGGCAGGGCTGGGGACTAT
>RJWM01029558.1:0-24679 GCA_004363535.1 Dasyprocta punctata
GCTCAGGGCAGCACTTGCTGTGGAGTTGCACTCTTTTCTGAGAACAACTGTGACTGATAAAAAAGTTTGAGTGCTGGGAAAGTTTTGTCCAAGTCAAGCCTGACATTCCTGTGGTATTTATTTTTATTATAAACGAAAAAGAGAAAGAAGAAGAGAAAGAGAGAGGATGTCATTTCTCAAACTGCTTCCTTTGGGACAAAAGTGCTGAGTGGGTAACTGAATAGGAAGGAAGTCTTAGGGAATTTTTTCATATCAGGAAGAGGAGAGGAGTGAAAACTGCTGAACAGTCATTGTCTGGTCTTGCAAGAACTGTGACAGGAGTCTGAAAAGAAGGGCCCAAAGAAATGAACAAGGATTATGCCTACCAGCAGTCCTGCTAAGGGAAGGAGCCATGAGGCCCCCTTGGAAGGCTTGCATGAGGGGCTGCAGAGAGGAAGGTCATCCACCTATTGTATGAGGTGGGAGATGGATGGGTAGAAGGGGAGGAAATCACACGTGAGGGCCTGGCTGAAATTGTGGGGGCTGTCTCCGAGGCCCTGTGGCAGGACAGTCCAGGTGAGCCTTTGGGAATGGTGAGTGTCAGAGCCCATTCAGATAAAGATGAAGAGAGGCTGTGAGGAGGAATGGGAGGGAATAGTAAAGAAATCATCCTTTAAATCCAGGACTGAGTAATGGGTGGTAGATGGGGGAGGGATAGAAGATATAAGGGTGTATGTGTAAGGTACCATAGAATGGGTAGAAAGGACTATCTGGTTGATAGGGCAGAGGTCCTGCAATAATCTGTATGTGCCATCTGTCTTCTAAATCAGGAGAGGGGGAGTGTTATATGGAGACATGAGAGGGACCAGAAGACTGTGTTGTATCAGATGAGAAATAATTGGTTTTAGTCTTTTTAGAACTTGATCAGGGACTGGGTATTGGCACTGGGAGGGATAGGAGTGATCTGACTTTAATAGAATGGTGATAAGTATTCGATTGAGAGCCAGGGAAGGACAGGAGGTGTTCCAGACACTAGGGTTCACATCTAGGGTAGAAATGAGGGTTTGGAGCAAGGTGGAAATGGAGCGAAGAGAGCAGTGAGAATGGCAGGACAAACACTGGGAATGGTGAGAGTGGCAGACAATTTGGCTAAGATACGTTGTCTGAGCAAAGGACTGAGACAGGTAAGGATGATCAGAAAAGAGTGTGAGAAAAGATCTTGACCTAAGAGACACTAAATTGTACGAGTTTTAAAAAGCCTGGAAGTTTTCTCATTAATTCCCGCAACTGCAATTGAGGGCAAAGAGGTTGGTCCATGGAAGGAAGTGGAGGGGCAGATCTCAGTGTCTATTGAGAATGGAATGGACTTAGTCTCCACTGTAACAGTTACATGGAGTTTTTCATCTGACATGTTCCAGGGGCCTCTGAAGCCCTTGGGAATCTTAAGTTTTCATCAACCAAGACAAGAAAGTTTGAGAAGGAGATATTTGGAGGTCCCTGGGGACCTTTAGGAAAAGTTATAATTGATTTGAGGCATAACAGTCATGTTTAAAGAAGGAAGTATTGGTAACAAGACCAATAATCAAGAGATTTATACCTTTTTTTTAACTTTTGAGAGAGAATGGAAAGTCCAATTTAAAATTTCTGTGTTTTTGAAGCACCCAGATTGAATTTATACTCATCACCTAGCAACCACGATTTATAAATCAGTAAAGGCACATCTATCGGTTTTTACATGAATACAAAAGAAGAGAGGCTGCACTGATAGAAGGGGCCCTGTGAGCTGTTTAGGTAATATTGGTCTAATGGGAAGTAAGTCATGTGGTGAGCAGGTGGGGAAATAAAAACACTTTTCAGGTAGTTGAAGACCTGGGGGTCTTGGTTGTCTACTGAGGTGACTGATATCTCTCTTGACTTCAATAGACCTGGTGCTATCATCAATCTCATTGCTTGGAGGGTATGTAGGCCTGGGGTTTTTATTGTTATCTTGAGGCCTAGCCTCAAACTAATGCATCTCTGGCCACAGTTGTGTGTGTGTGTCTGTGTGTATGTGTGTATGTGTGTGTGTTCCCTTTTCCTGGATTTCTAGGTAGCGCAGTCTTACCTCAATACCTACAATACTTTTATCCAATTTAGTTGTCTATAGATCTTCCCCCTCTGAAGTGGTATCTCGAACTGCCATGATGGGGCAGGGCATGGTGACCATTCTGGCTTCTTAAGACTGTAGTGGATAGGAAAAGTGAGTGACAGGGACACTCTCTGTCTTGGTTACTTTTCGCTCATTGCCAAGACAAAATACCTGACGCCCAAAATTAGGAAAGGAAAGGTTTATTCTTACAGTTTCTAGGCAGTTTCAGTCCATAAGTTGGCTCCAAGACAGCATGGGGTGACGGGGCTACAGTTCATGGCAGCTGCAAGCTGCAAGCCGCAAGCCACGCTGGCGAGAGAGAGGCAGAAGAGGAAGCGTAAGAGGAAGACCTGCCTTCCCTTACATTGTATGTCGGCTCCACCCCTGGGCGGGCACAGCACTCACATTGCCAGACAACAAACCAATAACAAACCAATAACTCAGTCCCATCAATATTATATGAGGACTTGGGGGTACATAGCATATTACCCGATACATTCCACCCCTGGACCCCCAAGGACTCATTTATATCCTTACTACAAAAGACATTTAATCCCTCTCCAAGAGTTGCCAAAGTCTTAACAGTTTCAGCACTGTTGAAAAGTCCAAGTCCCAAATTTCTTCCGAGATCTATGGTAAACTCTTAACTGTAACCCCCTGTACAAATGAAAACAAGGTTAAGCACTTCCAACACACAAAGGCACAAGGTAAACATTGCCATTCCAAAAGGTACAAACAGGGGAATACAAAGCATTGGAACCAAAGCCAGTCCAAAATTCAGCAGGGCAAACATTAAGTCCTGGAGTTCTCTGCTCAGCATCTGAAGTAATCTGGTTACAAGCTCCAACACCCTTGAGTGACTCCACCCCTGCGGCACCTTCAGTGCTCTTAACTTCCATAGCTGTTCTTGGATGATCCATGTTCCTTGGCTCCACCCTTGCATCTTTACATACTGCTCTCTGCAGGTGAGGTGGAAGCTGCCTTAGCCTTTTCTTGTACTTAAAACCAGCACCACATAGTTGCTGCCAAGGTCCACTGCAGGCTGGAGCAGTAGCCAGGCTTTCCTCTCTCTTGGCTATAGGGGTTGGCTGCAAGGATTGCTGAGCTCTCTGAACCTGATTGTGAGGAACAGCTTTTTTATGCCGCCATTTTGGAATCTGGTGTGTCCGCCTCTATTTTGGGACATGACATGGCCTCTGTCACCACTCTGGGGCAAGGCACTCTGTGGCTTTTTGTCGCCACTCTGGGACAGGGCACTCTGTGGCTTTTTATCATCACTCCAGGACAGGGCACTCTGCAGCTTTTTCCTCTAAGCAAGCTCTTTCACTTTTGAAGGCCTGAGGCTGCAAAGGCTGGAGGCCCGCTGCTTTGCGGGATGCCCCCAGGCCATCTTTTTTATTTTTTTGTTTCTTCTCAGCAATCAAGTTCTCAGGTCTATCTTTAAAGTCCACAGCTTTCTGGTCAAACTCACATGGTTTTAAATCACCATGCTGGGCTCCTTGCTCTTTATCTATAACATAAATCAGGCTAAGAGTCCCCAACAAAAGCTAGGCCACCCTTTCAACACTAGATTGCCTGGAAATTTCTCTCTGTAGAGTAATTAGTCCTTTGTCCTTAATCTCAGTCTCAGGCAAAGTCTCTGGGCATGGACAGAACGCAGACAAACTTTCTGCCAAGCCGTAACACACATCGTGTGGAGTCCAACACCCAAAGTCGTTCTTCTTCCCAGCAGAAATCTCCTGAGCCTGGTCTTTACCGGCAGGCTTTCTATCAGCCTTCTGGTCTCCTGGGCTCTGACCAGAATCTCCCATACAGAACAGCCTAAGCTTTTCCAGCTCTACGCATGTAGGCTACATCTCTGAACCTTTCCAAACTTTCCCTGCAAGCCATTTCCAAAGGCTCTCAAACCACATGGTCAGGAATAGTCACAGCAACAACCCCACTCCTCTGGTACCAAATTCTGTCTTGGTTACTTTTCGCTCATTGCCAAGACAAAATACCTGACGCCCAAAATTAGGGAAGGAAAGGTTTATTCTTACAGTTTCTAGGCAGTTTCAGTCCATAAGTTGGCTCCAAGGCAGCATGGGGTGACGGGGCTACAGTTCATGGCAGCTGCAAGCTGCAAGCCACAAGCCGTGCTGGCAAGAGAGAGAGGCAGAAGAGGAAGCACAAGAGGAAGACCTGCCTTCCCTTACATTGTATGTCGGCCCCACCCCTGGGCGGGCACAGAACTCACATTGCCAGACAACAAACCAATAACAAACCAATAGCTCAGTCCCATCAATATTATATGAGGACTTAGGGGTACATAGCATATTACCCAATACACTCTCTAGAGGGTCTATCTAAAAGGCCTCAGTAGAATCAGGTGTTTTATTCTGGGTAGGTGTATAGCTTTAAGTATGGAGGAGAGAAGGTCAAATAAACAGTTAAATAGTCATGGGCCAAACAATAAAATCAACAAGACTATTATGGACATAATCAACAAATATTTCTACTAGGAAAGCCCAGAAGAGCCTTCCACAAAGACAATAATAAATTCTAGGCAATTTCAGAATCTCATATGGCCTTGATCTGTCATCTAATACCATAAGAAGTCACTGAGGTATTGGCTGGGGACTCAGGGATCTGTAGACCGCATTTAGCTTTCCCAATGGCTCAAGTTCCTTGCACTGTTGTTAGAATATCTAATACCATTGCATTTTGGAGGACAGCTTGTCTTATTAATCTTGTTTTTGTTTAAGGAGAGCTACCAGTAGAGGTTTCTTCTATATTGAACATCTGCTACTGTGGGGGGCACATAGATAAGAAAGGTTTGTCTCTTTTACTTACACTTTTATTCTGAGAGTTTAAGAACAAGGTACAATGAGACCTGTGTTAGTTAAAATTGAGCTCTTGCTACAGTGAGGTAGCCTCTTCAGATATAACTCTTGGAACCATGTGAAGGCCCTCTCAGCTCCTCTGCCAGTGTCACCTGCCAGTCTTACTAGACCATGTCACTTGCTGAGAAAATGTGAAAGACTCTTTTTTTCTTGGTGATTCTTCTTTTGCATACAGTGTACATTTTTTTTTTTTTTTTTTGATCGGTCCTCTTGTATTCACCCTTCTCTATATTCAGGTGTTTGGGAGACTCAGCAAGGTTGTAGGATCCTGTAGAAAAGATGCTCTCATAGGCAGCTGCCCTAATGACGATTATGAGCTGCAGTGTAACCACTGTTTGTTTTAGCACCATACAAGGGGCAGATAAAAACCTGAATGAAACATGAGATTTTATAAAAAGACTAATTTTTAAGTATATCAATATCCACTAGATGGCGCACTTAACACTACTTTTTTTTTTTTTAAACCAAGGCAAGTCAAAAAAAGTCAAAGGAGTGTAAATAGAGCATATGTAAAAAAGTAACACAAAATTATGTCTGCGAGAGAAAAACATCTCTGTAAAGAAATATCATAATCATTTAAACAGAAGGATACAAACTCAAGGCATAAAGTGATTTTCAAAAGGCACAAACTATGGAAAACAGAATGATAATTGATTACCTAATGTGATTCAGCAATGAAGAAATAAAAGCAAACTCTGATCTCCTATTAATTATTTCTTATTGTGCAAAATGGAAAAATCAAAAGTATCATACTCTGGTTCCTGAGTGCCATTGTCCAGTGGTTAGCCTGCATGTAACTGAGGCAGGAGAATTCCAAGTGTGAGACCAGAATCCAGTAAAGAGGGAAGGGGGCTGTGCTGGGGATGCAGCTCAGGGCTGAGGCCCGGATCAAACCCCAGTACTGCAAAACAGAACATGAAACACAAAGCAAAGGACGAAAAACTGTTAAAATACACACAACCTCTCAGTTCCGTAATGTAAGTTCCAGAGATTTGCTGCCAAACACTGCGCCCATGGCTAACAGTACTGCATTGCACATTTGAAATATTAAGGGTGTGGGATTTATATGAAACATAATAAATATATTTAAATATCAAACATGAAATCCCAAGAGGAGCTTCAATCAGTAAGAACCTTGGAACCTGATAACTGTCCAAGGCATCCAGGCAAATACGGCCACTCTTCCTGTGAGCCCTTGACAGAAGCCGTGCAGAGGAGAAAACACACAGCAACGGAGAGCAGATTCCTGGAGCACAGGCAGGGGAGGAAGGAGGGGAAACCCCGTGTCATTGTGCTGATGGAAATGTTTCAGAACATTTATTTATTTAAGTATTAAAAATTTGAGACATTTAAAAAAATGTGTAGCATATAAATACCTAAGGAACTGGAGAGAGATGGAAATTAGAACTGGATTCCTGCAGTTTCAATATCTGCTTAAATGATGCAACTTGATAGACGAGGTGGTTACCATATGACTGTAGTGAGTGCCATTAAATCTTTAATTTTATGTTGACTTATTTTTATTAACTTATTTATTTATTGAGTCACAGTTTTGCTATGCATTCCACACTGCCCTCGCTCACACTAGTTGCCCAAGCTGATCTCAAAATTGTGTGATCTTCCTGTTTCAGCCTAGTGATGGGATTATAAGACTGCACCACTACATTTGGGTTTAAATTACTGCTTTAAAAACAAAGACTGTAGTTTTATGGAGCATGGATTTCACATGAACACATGTAAATATGTTTTTCTATGTTTGTTTTCTGTGTGACATGTCATTTTTATTAAAAGAGTAATGTTATGTTTTGCTGATAATTGTGCTTATTCTTGATAATTCATTTTGCCTGTTACATGCAATATGGAAATTATCTCTTGAATTACATTTGAATAACTTTTAGTTTCCATGATATATTCAAAATATTTCATAATTGCAAATTATCCAATTTAACAAACATATCATTCACTGAGGTGATTCTACTAATTTTTAGAATTCTAGTAAATGGTGATATCACTACTTCGCAGTTTGCAAAATGAAAGCATGCTTGTTTTTCATGACCAGTATTGAATAAGCTTTCAGATGACTTCATATCCATTCACATGTCACCTGTGTATTTATTTTTACATCAAAAATCTAACTTCTAAAAAAATTGAAATTCTTTGTCTATCCTTCATCTTCTGGGGAATACAGATACTGATCCAAATTAGCTTTCTCCTCTTGAGGTAAACACAGTCCCACTCTTCGTCCTTCACAAACAAGGTCCCATGCCAACTCAGGTGATCATCAAAAACAAATGGTAAAAATTTGTACATATGTAAAAACCTCTCATGGTACACTACTGAATGCCTTACTAAACAAATTTCTTTTGTCTGTTATTGAGTTTTTGCTCCTTCCATGTTTATTCTTTTGGTTGGAACTTATTCTTTGATATGAACTTTTCAGATACTTACAAATTATTTTCCAAAATGTCTGTTATTTTTATAGCCACACTAATGTGGTGGAAATATTTTCATTTCTGACTCTGCACTATCACTTTGGAGTTACTAACTTTTAAATATTTTTCCAACCTTATCCAAAGGAAAAAAAAAAAGAAAGAAAGAAAAACTCAAATTCATGCAATAAGGAATGAAAATCGTGAAATCACTACAGACACTGTGGAAATACAGAAGTTCATAAATACCTACTTTGAAAACCTTTACCCTCATAGGTTCAATAACATATTCCTAGAAACATATGAGTTATTAAAGCTGGCTCAAGAAGATACAAAACTTCTGAATAACACAGTTTCCATTAATGACATTGAAAATGCAATTAGAAACTTACCCACAAAGAGAAGTCCAGGTTCTGATGGATTCATGGATGAATTCTAAAAGAAATTTATTTTATTTTATTTTTTGATACCAGGGATCAAACTCACAACTTCATGCCTGCCAGGTAGGCGCTCAAGCCACTGAGCTAAATCCCCAGTCTTGAAAAGAAATTTATAGAAGACTTACTGCCAACACTCCTCAAACTCTTCAATGAAATTGAAAGGGAAGCAATACTCGCTAACTCACTCCTGGAAGCAAGTATTACCCTCATACCAAAACCAGAAAAAGACCCAACCAAAAAAGAGAACCACAGGCCAATCTCCTTAATGAACATAGATACAAAAATTCTCAATAAAATACTCGCCAGCAGAATGCAGCAAATCATCATAAAGATTATACACCATGATCAAGTGGGATTCACCCCAGGAATGCAGGGATGGTTCAAAATACACAAATCAATAAACATAACACATCACATCAACAGAGTCAAAGATAAAAATCACACGGTCATCTCAATAGGTGCAGAAAAAGCTTTTTATACAGTTCACGACTCATTCATGGTAAAAACCCTATGGAAAATTGGAATAGGTGGTCTTTGCCTCAATCTGATAAAAGTCACATATGATAAGCCAACAGCCAGAATCTTATTAAATGGACAAAAACTGAAAACTTTTAACCTAAAATCAGGACCAAGATAAGGATGTCCATCATTACCTCTCCTATTCAATATAGTTCTGGAAACATTAGCCAGAGCAATTAAACAAGAAAGAAAAATGAAAGGAATAAAGATGGGAAAGCAAGAAGTTAAACTATCATTATTTGCAGATTACATGATATTCTACGTAAAAGACCTCAAAACTCCACTGAAAGACTTCTAGATCTAATAACCAAATTCAGTAATGCAGCTAGATACAAAATCAACACTCAAAAATCAATAGCATTTGTATTGGGTAATACTATGTACCCCCAAGTCCTCATACTTTTGATGGGGCTGAGTTTAGTGCTTGTGTCCAGTTTGTTTTCTAGTGCTGGGATTGGCACATGCCCAGGGGTGGAGCTGAGATACAGTGTAAGGGAAGGTGGATCTTCTGCTTCTGCCCTCTCTCTGGCCAGCGCGCCTGGCTGCTTGCAGCTGCCATGAACAGCAGGCCCGCCACGCCACGCTATCTTGGAGCCAAATAATGGACTGAAACTCCTGAGAAACTGTAAGAATAAACCTTTCCTTCCCTAATTTTGGGTGTCAGGTATTTCATCTCAGCAACAAGTAAAAAGTAACTAAGACAGCATTCCTAAGCACAAACAACAAACTCACTGAGAGAGAAATAAGGGAAATCACACCCTTCCCAAAATGAAATACTTAGGAATCAGTCTAACAAAGGAAGTAAAAGATCTATACATTAAAATCACAGTACTCTGAATAAAGTAATAGAAGATTTTAGAAAATGGAAAGACATCCCTTGTACATGGATTGAAAGAACAAACATTGTGAAAATGGCCATTTTCCCAAAACTGTTATATATATTTAATGCAATCTGAATCAAAATACCATTTGCATACCTCACAGAGCTAGAGAAATCACCCCTAAAATGCATCTGGAACCCAAAGAGATCTAGAATTGCAAAAGCAATTCTGGACCACAAAGGTAAGGCAAGAGGCATCACAATCCCTGACTCGAAGCTATATTAAAAAGCTACTGTGATAAAATCAGCATGGTACTTGGATAAAAACAGACCTGAAGATCAATGGAATGGTTTAGAAGACACAGCCAGAACTACAAACACACTCAGCCATCTTATCTTTCACAAAGGGGCCAAACATGTTCACTGGAAGAAAGATAGCCTCTTTAATAAGTAATGCTGGAAAAACTGGCTTTCCATATTTCAAAAATTAAAACTAGATCCATTTCTATCACAATACATTAAACCAAAATCAAAATAGGTTGAAGATCTAAATATTAAAACAGAAACACTAAATCTGCTAAAAGACAAAGTAGGTAAAAACCTTGAAGCCATAGAGATAGGCAGAGATTTCATTAACAAATATTGAATTGCATGGGAAATGCTTTACATAATCAACAACTGGGATCTCACCTTATTAAAATTTTTTACATGTCAAAGGAAATCACCAACAAAATGAAAAGAAAACCTACAAATTGGGAAAAAATCTTAGCCAACTGTCCCTCAGACAATGGACTCTTATCTAGAACATACAAAGAATTAAAACAAATCAGGCCCACCAAATTTAAAGACACAATCCAAAAATTGGCATCTGAGATGAATACATACTTCTCAGCTGAAGAAATACAAAATGCAAATAAATACGTGAAAAAATGTTCAATATCATTGGTCATTAGAGAAAGGCAAAGTAAAACAACACTAAGATTCACCTCACTCCAGAAAGAATGACTACCATCAAGAAATCAACCAGTAACAAATACTAGAGGAGCTGTGGGGAAAAGGAACCCTTCCCCATTGTTGGCAGGAGTGTAGGCTGGTGCAACCACTGTGGAATTCAGTGTGGATATTCCTCAAAAACTAGGATTAGAGGTTCTTCTCAATTCAGCTATTCTCCTTTTTGGTATTTTCCCAGAAGAACTGAAAACATCATACCACAGCAATATATGAGCACCCGTGTTTATAGCTGCACAATTTGTAATAGCTAGATCTTGCAAGCAACACAAGTGCCCATCACCTGAGGAAATGGATAAAAAAGATGTGGTATTTTTATACAATGGAATACTACACAGGCATAAAGAATGGTAAACTCGAGGCTTTTATGGGTACATGGATGCAACTAGAAACCATACTTGTAAGTGAAGTAAAACAGACTTGCATTTGTAAACACTATTGTCTCGCTAGTTTAAGACACTGAAAGGGTAAATAAGATTGAAAAGTTACAACAGATATAGTAAAAGAGAAAGGAACTGCTTAAAGGAAAATTATATTGTTTGATCAATCTTGGATGCCTGTATCTGGTAACCTGAGCAACTACTTTAATGACAACAATATGCAATATAAAAACCATTGTTAAATTCCTATCATCTTGTTTTGAAATCCTATATCACTATTGTCTGTTGTAGTTGTTGCTGTTGTTTTGTTTTGTTGTTGCTTTTTGATGCTTTGTTTGCTTCTTGATTTTTGTTTTGTTCTCTTTAAAATAAATAAAAAAATAAAATTTAAAACATAAATTAAAAAAACTTTGAGAATTATAGGATTATGAGTGTATGATACCATTATACATTTGCAAATATTATTATTTGTATGAAAATTAAACACATTAAAGTAATGCATTGCTCATAAGAATATTCTTTTTTTATGAATTTTGTGTATATATTTTCTCCAGTTTCCTGTGAATGATGAGATCATTATTAACTCAGCAGATGTATAATTATATAAACTTCACTTATTTGCTTGTTGTATTACTAGTTATGATTGATATGAGGCAGAGTAAAAGAACTGTAAAGCTCTACAATATTTTCCTTTTCAATTTAGAGTAGCATTTAAAGTTTAATAATATGTTTAATAACATATACATTAATAGACATGAACATTAACATATATATACATATAACCTCAAGACAAATTATTGTGTTATTTGAGATGGACTAATGCCAATTATCAATAGTTGAGACTTTGACATTTGATTCAAGGAAAAATGTAATATCATCAAAAACCGTATTGCTAAATACAATAGCTATTGAAAAAGAAAAGTTAATATACCTGAATTGATAAATCTTACATGTCTATATCTGTCAATATGCCCAACCCCTATGAAGGTAACGATATGCAATATTGTAACTACTGTCAAACTTCAACCACCTCAGTGTGTAAATCTACAATGTTATCATATCAGATCTGTTATTGTTGTTTGTCTGTCTTTTTTGATTTTTGTTTCTATCTTCTGTATCTATTTTCTCTTAAATAAAAAAATGTAATATCATCTAGCAGAGCTTCTCAATGAAAAGAAAATCATTTTTGTGTTGCTAAATATTGCCATGGAATATGTTCTGCATCTATAGTATTGAGATGTTATTTAAACTATGCAAGTATATTTTTGGGAAATAACCTTTTGTGTACTTGGTGTTCTAAGACTACTTTTGTACTGTAGTTGACTTATAAAGGAAACTCTTGGGGGTAGAAATGGTTTACCAAATAAAATATAAAATAATATTTCAAAAAATGAAGCAAGAGAAAAACTCAGAAATTTTTTGGTTGTTTTATTTTGCTTTTTTGTTTTTTGTTTTTCAGACAGGATCTCATCATGTAGTTCTGGGGGGTCTTGAACTCACTGTGAGTCCAGCCTGGGACTTGAACCCCTGGCAATCCTCCTGCCTCAGGCTTTCAAGTGTTGGGATTAAAGGCAAGCGCCACCACGCCTGATGAAACTCAGATTTCAACATATTTGAGAGACACACATTTGCAAACAAATTGAGGTACGTTGACAGCAGTGTTCAGCAAAACGACAGCGAGACCTCTTCTATTTTTTCCTTCCAGGACTATGGCAATGAAGAAGGGTGCTGTTGGTAAGGGACTCAGAGCAGCAGACATCAAGAGAAAGCAGAGCAAAACCTGAATTAGCGTAAGGCCTGCACGGACTCCAGGGAGGAGCTCAGCTGCAGGAGGAGTCAACCCTCTCTGTCAGTTCCATTTTATTTATGGAATGGGGTTTTGGGGGCTCTTATTTTTCATTTAAGTCAAAGCTTGAATATTGCAAAGATATAATCTTTTATGGTCAGTGAGAAATTAAAGAAAGTGATTGATGCCTGTGCTTTAGAGGACATAATGAAATGGGAATTAATTCACCCCCAAGACTATTCTGGTGATGGCACCAGGAATTTGAGCACATTACTATGGGCATCCAAACCACATAGTATGATTACTTGGTTTCACAGATCCCAGAAAGGACAAGACTGATGAGAACTGGAATCAGGTAGCAATGAGTCCATGGAAAATGATCTGAGTTTACCAGGGCCATGGTTTTCCTTTGGATTAGGTGATGTGTGGTAAAGTCATTCAGATACAAATGATAGCATTTGTAACTGCAACTATGGGAGGGTCATGGTATGGAACAGAAATGCCACCTAAAATGAAAAGGGTAGTTGAGGGATGATGGGTTTTTTGGAAAATGATCAGATTATGAATTTAGCAATAGTTGGATGGTGTTATAGGTAGGTGCTGCATAAAGACAATAAGCCTAGTAGATCATGGGTGTGGCCACAAGGTGTATATCTGGTCTCAAGATCTTTCCTTTCTGACTACTTGATCCCCTGATTCCTGGCTACCATGCTTTGCAGCTTTCCTCTTCCTTGCTTTTGCTGCTATATTTGACTTGCTGCAGGCCAAAACCAATAGAATCAGTAGACCATGGACTGAAATCACTGAATCATGAACCAAAATAAGACTTTTGCCTTTCAAGTTGTTTATGTCAGTTTCTCACTCAATTATTGAAATTTTAAAAATGAAAATGAGTTTACTCAATTATACATTTGATGAATTATAGCATATTAATATATTGTTACCTAATTTAGAAATATGCCCATTTTGAAAATTATGATAGAGTGCCACATACTTTATGTATATATTTACATTAGTCTATCTTTTGCCTAATTTACCATAAAATTTTATTTATATAATTGATAATGTCTGTATGCAGCTTTCTGTTTCAATGAACTCTAGTTCTATCCAGCTAAATTAGTTTTCTGATGCAAGTGATATCTGCCATATGCAGTTATTTTTAAATTATGTTTTTATCAACAGAATATTCTATACTTTTGCAAAAAATTATACAAATTTTTCTAATATACTCCCCGATAACTTATTTTTTCTTTTGGATTTTTTTGAGTTCCTGTATGGTAATTCATTTACCTATAAGTCATTGTCCCATTTGGCTGAATGCATAAACTTAGCAGAAGTTTGTGAATTATTTGGTAAAATGTCCATCTGTGCTCAACACCCTCCAGAAGAATAGAGCCTTTTTACTTCCTCACCACCACTTTTCAGTTTCCAGCTTTTAAATTTGTACCAAGTTTGTGAGCTTTAGAAGTATTTCATATGACTTTATATTTGAAAATTTTAGCTTATTTTAAAATAGAGAACAGACATGAGCCATGAGACATTTGTTCATTTCAAATTTTTATTCATTTATATTTGCTATCCATTGACTTATGGATTAATAATGTACAATTTATTAATTCAACAAGTGTATAATTTTCAAGTCTATGGTTTATTCTTTCACTACAATTGTGATTGAGTCCTATGATACAAAGGTAAACTTGTAGATGAATAAAATGCACCAGTATAATGTGAAACTGTTTAAGGAACTCTTCAAATCTTAGTGACATACAGAGACACAGAAAAATGCATATACTCTCATACACCCTGCATCAGTCCTAACATGTACTCTTGACTGCAAACTGATTATGGGAATAATCTGATATTTTATGTTTGAAGTGAGTAATGCTGTGGTATCACAAGGAATTCCCCCCACCCACAAGAATAAAACCATTTCTGCAGCACTGTGTAGGAATATATATGGAGTATGTATGTCCCTGTATATCCTGTATTTGACTGTTGCTGTGTTGTTTAAACGTATTAAGCACATTTTAGAAAAATTATACTTGGTTATACTCTATGGACTAAGAGTGTTACCATAGTTAATGAATAATAGGAATCCTTGAGAGAATAAGTGAATTCACAAAATTATAATTTAAATGTAATAAAGAGAAATGAGGAAGGGAAACACAATTTAAACAGGCTAGAGAAATACAATACACAGTGTGCTAAAGTCTACATAGATACAGGGCTGTGCGTGCCCATTCTGCATTTTCTGGGTACCAGAAACTGTGTATGGAAATACGTACACATATCGTAAGAGACTTTGCAAAAGTAAATGAATGGTACTTTATTTCTGATTTCAATATATCTCAAGACAGGATTACTCATATTCTTTATCTTAAATGTTCACAGAGGAAAGACTCATATTAGTAAAGTAAATATTCTCATCACACTCTCTTTACACTAGCATACAGAATATCAATTTTAAATTTTAGTAATAGTTTAGGGTGAAAAATACACTGTCTTCATAAACCATTTTTCCCCAAACACTTTTTGCATTGCAGATTTGACATCTTTGTTCCTCAAACTGTAGATGATGGGATTCAGTGCTGCAATGACAATGGTGTAGAATATGGACACCACCATGTCATGCTCCAAGGCATAGCTGGAACTTGGTCTCACGTACATGAAAAGAACAGATCCATGGAAAATGGACACTCCAGTGAGGTGAGAGCCACATGTAGAAAAGACTTTTCTTCTCCCTTCTGCAGAATGTGTCCTGAGAATAGCCGATAGAATGAAGCCATAGGAGATCAGGACGATTAGTACAGTAAACACCTCAATAGAGCCAGCGAAGTAAAAGAGGAGAAGCTGATTTGTGTGAGTGTCAGAGCAAGAAATCGCGAGCAGAGCAGGAATGTCACAGAAGATGTGTTGGATGACATTAGATCCACAGAAGGACAGACTGAAAGTGGCCACTGTGTGCACAGTGGCGTGCGGAATCCCCCCGAGACAAGAAGTGATGATGAGTGGCACATAGACCCTGGGTGTCATGCTCACGGAATACAAGAGCGGGTTGCAGATGGCCACGTAGCGGTCATAAGCCATTGCTGACAAGACAAAGCATTCTGTGGTTCCCAACATCACAGCCAGAAACATCTGCGCTGCACATCCAAGGAGTGGAATGACTTTCTCCTTTGACATGAACTCTACCAACATATTTGGGGTAATAACTGAGGAATAGCAGGCATCCACGGAAGACAAGACACTCAGAAAATAGTACATTGGGTTGTGCAGCCGGGAATCCCCAATGACCAGCACAATCAGCCCTAAATTTCCCAGGAGAGTGAAAAGGTAAACTGCTAGAAAGAGGAAGAAGAGGACGAGCTGCAGCTCTGGGTTGTCAGTGAATCCCTTCAACACAAATGTGGTGACTTCAGTGAGATTCTTCATGCTGCCACATCACAGGGCAAACCTGAAGATATTCATCGGTGGTAGATTATGTTTCTAGGAGAAAATAAATCTCATTTTAACCTTAAGTATATATGAGTGTGTGTACAGACAGCATATAATTTTCCAGCAACAGATATAAATAGGACTGAGAGGAATGCTCATATCAATCACTGTATAAAGTGCACAATGTGTATGTATACACTTTGTAAATAGCACCAAGTGTACTAAATATCAGGTCGACTGGTTAATGTTCCCATGGATTGTATTAGCTCCTTTCTTGTTAAATCACATTAGATCACAAAGCAGTTATTTAAAATACTTTTTATTTCATGGTATCAATATATTGCACCAGGGATGTGACATTGAAATAGAGTCACTTTTCTATCATCAGTTTTGTGGCATGATTTAACCTATCAAATCTAGACTGTAACCATTAATATTTATTTTGCAGAATGGCACTTAATATTCAGTGGAACGGAATGCCAAAATTGAACCTTTGAAAAACTATAATTAAAAATAAGCTTAATTTCTTGGGCCTGCAAAGAATCCCAACACAACTAAATGCAATGGAAGATATTTTGAATTGCAATATTTTGTGCAGCTAACAGTTTATATATCAGAAATATTCTTTAGGCAATAAACTGTTCTGTGAATTGTATGAGTTTTAAAAAATATTCATGCAATTTACTATACTACTTTTTTACATTGTCATAGGTTTCCATTTCCCTTGAGTAAATAAAATTATTTAGCTAAATTTTCTCAACAAATTATATCTACTTGCTGCATAAAAGAAACGTTATAATGGTATGAGGAAGTTAATATTGGCACATATTCTAGGAATTTAGACTTTTAAACAGAAATAACTGTGACACTTGAAGATTGAATAATTTTTAAAATAAATGTAAATCTACTACTGGAATTCCAGACTGAATAGAAAATTTAAAATTCCAACTAACTTGAGTTGCATAATATAACTCTGAATTTGCAAATTGCAAGAGAAACAATGACAGTTACTTACTGAGAACATGGTGCAGGAATGGACATGTGTGTCTATTAATGTTATTTCACACTTACAGATTATTTCTTAATAAACAATTATAGAATCAAGGTTATTTAGTCTTCCTCACAATGCATCGTAATTTTCACAATGCTTACCTGACTTTTAGTGCAAACTGCTTCATGGAACTACTGGGCAATCCGTGTACTCTGACGAATGAAAGCAAACAAAATCCTTGATGTGTGTTGATATATTTAAATAACTAAAATTGAACAAATATCAAATAAATAGCAATATTAAATGAATACTTTGTGATATGTCTGATATAAATTTCAAAGAATTTTTGATACTTTTCCTTATAATATCAAAATATAAGTATCTAGGCAGTTGAATATATCAAATGTTTCCTTACCTTGTATTGCTAGATTCTGTGATATGTTCTTGTTTCAAAATATCTTCATCAGTCATTAAAATTAAAGAATACACTTTATATAAATAGCCCTCTTATTTACTTATACAAATACAAATTAAATGTTTTCTATTGTATTCTTTCATTTCTTTCTTTTCTTTTTTGTTTTTTTTGTATTTAAGATTGAACTCATGACCTCATGCTTGCCAGGCAGGTGCTTGTACTGTTGAGCTAAACCCCTGGCCCCTTATTGTTTTCTTTCATATGAGGAGTGTTTGTTTATATTCTTGGGTAAGACTGCATAAATTAGCTCCTAATTTATATATGTTATTCATAATCAGAACACACAAACAATGTTGAATGTTTGGTTTTCAAGAGCAAAACATTTTATAAAAAAAACATAGGTTTCCCTGAAGTTTTCGGTTCTAGATGCACAAATATGTTTCAATTTATCTCATAATTTCTCTTACCTAAGGAACAGCAAGCACTAGTGAGTGTACACTGTGAAGATGTCTCAGTGAGGTTGTTTTTATCCAATTGTTTCACTGTTGATGAAGTCAACAGACATTCCTAGGGGAACAGTCGTGGAGTATCTCCAAAATAGAAACATAATGATTTACCCTATAATGAACAGGATGAATATCCTGGAAAGCTATGTATTCATTAGCACACTTCTGATCCTGCTTGAAATGTTTCATTCAATTTTTGATTATTAATTTGTTCCTGGTACTGTACATATTCACAGTTTAATATTACAGTGTTTAAAAATTTTAGATGTGCACTTACCTTAAGATCAATGATGTTGGATTTGTTTTTACACAGAGATTACTCATTTAAAATTGGGCTTTTTGACTACAGTGAGGACTCACACACTGAGGTGTTCTCTTCGGTCTTATGAAGTGCCTCTGGGACTTACAACTCATCTCTTTTACAATTCTGTATATATTGTTTATAGAATCTCAGTGTCTTTATTTATACAGCGCTGTATTTTTTGCTAATTGTACTGTAGAGGACAGCGCTGCATTTTTATGTTCTGTTACATATCACTGTACTGCATAGAAGAGGCGTGCAAATAAAGAAAGTCATTGAGTTGGAGTTTCCTTTGACCACTTCTTTATTCTTAATATGGCATTGTACATACTATATGCAATTCATCATTTTATCAACCAGTTCATTTTATGACTTATTTGCTGGAACTGAGGTCAATTCTCTCTCTCTCTCTTTTTTTTTTTTTATTTTTTTTTTGTACCAGGGATTGAACTCACGACCTTGTGCTTACCAAGCAAGCACTTAAACCATTGAACTAAGTTCCCCGGCCCCCATGAGGTCAAGTCTTAAAAGAGGAATGTCTCTAACCTTCATGACCACTTTTTCATTGAAGAAAAGTACATTCAAGTCCTTTGTTTCTTTACAAACTATGTATATTTTGGTATTGATTCCAAGGTTTCATAAATATTTTCACTGTTTATTCTATACCAGATCAAATATTTTCTTCTATTTTGTAGGTTGCCTCTTCTGTCTGCAGAACTTTTCTCTTTGCTCTGCAGACACTCCTTATTTTGATGTGGTCCCACTCCTCTAATTTGGTTTTAGTCTCTTGGCTTTGGTGTCACATTCAAGAAATCATCATTAAACACAAGGTCCTGAATCTTTCCCCCTAGCATTTGTTCTAGGTTTTATAATCAGAACTCACACTGATATCATTTTTAAATTTTATTTTAAAGAGAAAAAGATGAAAGCAATGAAACAGTTTCAAAATAGGTTAGTGTAACAGTCACAATAATTAATACACTGTGTATACTTATCTTTGTAGTAATTATTCAGAGTACAAGACATAGAAATGATTCCTTGTCCAAACAATATTAGTACAAACCTTTCTTTTCAATGAACTAAGAGAAACTAGCTGTGTAATGATCTTGTCTCATGTGTGCATACTTTTTTCTTTTGCCCCAATAATAGTTTGTCTTTTCTTTTGAAAAGATTTCTCCCAATTCACAATATCTATTTTAGATCATACTTGCTCATTCAATTTCTCTCACTAGTGAGATAATATAAAGTTTACACATATGGGTCTGATTTATTTCATTTATGAGTATGGTCTTGAGTTACATCCATTTACCTAAAAAAACCCTCAAGTTTATCCTTCTTTACGGATGAGTAGTACTCCATAATATATTTTTAAAAAAACATCTTTTTTATCCATTCCATGATTGATGGGCATTTTAGGTTGTTTCCAAGATTTAGCTACTACAAATTGTTCTGCTACAAACATGGGTGTGCATATATCACTGTGATATGATGTTTTTAATTCTTCTGGGAAGATACCCAGAAGAGGAATAGCTGGTTCGAATGGGACCACTAATTCTAATTTTTTGAGGAATCTCTACACTGATTTCCATAGTGGTTGTACCAGTTTATACTCCATCAACAGTGGAGAAGAGTTTCTTTTTCCCCTCAGCCTCTCCAGCATGTATTAATGGTTGATTTCTTGTTGATAAAGATTCTTTCTGCAGTGAGATGGCATCTCTTGAATGACCAGTGATGTTGAACATCATGTATTTTTTGCCATTTGTATTTCTTCATCTGAGAAGTGTGTGTTCAACTCAGAATTAAATTTTTGGTTTGAGTCTTTAAGTTTGGGGATATGAATTTTTTCAGTTCTTTACATGTTCTAGATATGTCTTTTGTCTGTGGGACAACTAACTATAATTTTTTCAACTTTGTTGTCCTTTCATTTTGTTGGTGATTTATTTTGTTGTGCAAAAGCTTTGCAATAGGGTGAGACCCTGTTTGCTGATTCTTTGAAATATTTTTCTTGCAGTCTGGGTATTGTTTATGAAGTCTCTGCCTACAACTATGTGTTTGAGATTTCTATCGATTTTCTCTCCCTTGAAATTCAGTGTTTCTGTTTAAAATGTGAGTCCGTCCCACCCCATGTAGGGCTCTCGCTGATGTTGGAGGCTTTGTCTCTGGGCCCTACTGTGGGTCCAGGGCCTCTCATTTCCTTCCTCATGCTGGATTCCACTGCAGTGGCTTTGAGCTTTAGGCCAGGCCGTGTGCTGGCTTTCACACTCACACCTTGCTCCCCCATGGGTAGAGTCTCACTTCCTGCCTGAGGTGGTGGTGGGGGGGTCCCTGTGGAGCCTCAGTAACTCAGGGTCAGTGACTCAGCCTGCAGGTACAGACCTTTATGTAGGGCTGGGGCTCTTCCAACCATTAGGATTCACTGAGGCAGGGAGGACCTGAGCTCAGGTTTAAAGCTTGTACTCTCACAAGGGGGAGGCGTCTTTCTTTTGTGCAGTCTGCTTAGAGCCGTGGGAAGGGAAATGCACAACGCCCTTTCCTTCCCGCCTTCTTCAACATTTTTGTACTATGACCAGGTCTATGGTCCGTCACTCGACTGCCTTTCTTTCATAGAAAATGTTACAGCCTAGTGAGACAAGCATTTCTTTCGGTTTGGATTAATTACTTTGTGTTTGATCAAGACGGTAAGATGTAGGGATAAAATTATTTAAAATTTTAAATATGGGAGGCCAAAACATACTATTTAGATTAATAAACAATACAACATATTTAATAAACACATGTCTGTGTGTACTTTGTGTATTCCATTTCATGTCAGTATCAATTTTCATATTGTGCATCAACACAGTTGCAGAAAGTAAATAGATGATACAGTTATTTCTGTACTTAAAACAACACAGGGGAGTGACCATTGTTCTTTAAAATCTCCCCAGGCAGGCCTGGTGGTGCATGCCTGTAATATCACAGAACTTGGGAAACTGAGGCAGGTGAATTGTCATGAATTTGAGGCCAAACTTACCTACATAATGAGTTCAAGACCAGCCTGGCAAGTGTGAGGTCATGTTTGATCCCCAGCACAATAAATAAATAAATAAAGACCAGCCTGGACCGCAGTGCGAAACCCCGTCTCAAAAACCTAGAAGTAAATACACAGAATAAAATAAAACGTCCACAATGAGAACTGCACTAATAATTTAAGTAAAAATATTCATCATTCTCTCTTAATATTGACATACAGAATACCACTCTTCATATGCAATGGGAAAAATATCCGTACATGATAAACCAACTTTATTTCAAAACCTTTTTCATTTCCTGTTTTGCATCTTTCTGTCCAAACTGTAGATGGTGTCATTCAGCGTGGAATTCACACGGTGTAAACTTTAAGCACTATGGCACCGTGATGCAGGGCGTATCCGGGACAAGCCCCAGCACGTGGGAAGAACAGCACGGGGAGAGACAACGCCCCGCCGGTGAGAGGCGCTGGGAGAAGCGGTCCCTGCCTCCTCCCAGCAGGGCGCATCCTGCGAGGCGCTGGCAAAGCGCAGTGAGGGTGAGGAGGGCTAGGACGGTGCGGGGAGCCGGACAAAGACAAGAGTGCAGCGTGGTCCGTGCACAGCGGAAGGAGACACTGAGGGGGAGAGAGCGGACGCGGCAGGTGACAAGACAGATTTCACCGAGCGATGTGGCCGCCGCTGCCGTGCACGCGCATGCGGTGAGCGGCGCACGCGCAGTGCTGTGAGTCCAGAGCCGAAGTGCGGGGCAGACGCTGCTGTCAATCAGAAGCCCGCGCAGCGCTGGAACTGCCCGCGGTGGGGAGGGGACAGGGAGGAGCATGCGCGCTGCACGCCCCAGAGAAGGTCTGATTATTAGTTTGGTCAGTTTTTGTTATTAATGGAACTTAACATTTTTTACATCTACTGGTATGGTTTATTTTTTAAATTTTATTTTCCTATATGATGAATTATATTTTGATCTTCAAGTATTCGCTCAAACATAAAATCCTGGTTTAAATTTAACATGGCATTATACTGTTCTTGTGCACTGCTGGATTCTTCAGTTTATATTTGGTTTAGAATTTTCAAATGCAAGATGCCTTATCTGTTTTCCTGAGGAGTACTTTTCAAAAATGTGGAGATCAACCTCCTGTTTTGATTTCTCCAAGAATTTTAAGGCATTGGTTGTTTCGTTTTGTTTTGTTTTGTTTTTCTTAAGCAGTGATTGGAGTACACCAATCAGTTTCCCTGAGGTTGAATTTGGGGTCAGACAGAATGTCATCTTAATAGAAATTTCAGTGTTTTGATCCTGCATATTCACAAAATGTATCTGAGATATGTAAGGTCAGCTGAGGTGATTAAATATATCACTATGATCCTAAGCTCAACCATACACTGGCTGCTTACAGATTACATTTTTTATGTAATTTCTCTTATTTTAAATTTTATTGAAAATGATGGAACATTGTGTAAAATATTATATTCTACTGACTCCAATTATCTTAGCAATTATTTCACTCATTAGCCAGTCTGGATTTTCAAACTATGCATGCAAGAGAAAAAGTTAAAAAATGTTAACACAAGTTATGAAATATAAAATGCATACTGACTTATAAAGTCAAACAAATATGGTATATAATTTACCTAAGTATGTCTCATTCTCTTTATGTCCATTATTTGGGATCTGTTGAAATTCTCAACTGTGGCTTGCCCGCAAGCCACAATCCGCAGGGTAGTACCTGGAGGGGGAATGGGAATGAAACAGGGACAGGAGGAGAGAGAAACGAGACAGGACGAACAATTCCGATCAAGTCTCTTTTATTAAAAGGTGTATATGGCATTTATAGAAGAGGGGGCGGAAGCTGTCATCCTGTGGGGAGTGTCATTTCCGGGTTAGGCTGGAGAGGATCATGGGAAATGTAGGCTGACGCACCGGATGCCCACAGGCGAGAGGGGCGGGGCGGCAGCTGTGAAGCTTTACCGCTCTCTACACTCAACAGCATTTATTTTAGAAATAGTATATTAGGGTACATTAATTCATTTTCAGTTTTGAAATTAAACTATTAGAAAATATATCAAAAGTAATAATTGCTAAAGGTAATTTGAGAAAAACAAAATTAATTTAAAATGTGTTAATTTAAATATTTACCCACCGACAAATAATGTTAAGATTTCAATACTGTCACTGCAAGATGTATTTTGTAGGAAATTATAATATTGTATCTTTAAAAAGTAAGTAAACTGTGCTATATATTTTCATCAAAATGAATAAAATATCTATTGCCTAAATTCATTAGTAATATTTATTACCAGATGACAAACACACAGGCTTTTAGTCTTCAAATTATAATTTTATTCAAAGTTTCATGTGTATTCACTCTGTGTATGCATGCACGTACATGCATACACTGAATTGCACAAAATTACATGGTGCTCTGGACCCATGGCCTTTTGAGTAGCACATTCTGTTGTGTGAGTAGGCACTATTGGGTTAATACATGAACACAGGGTCACTTATGGGAAAAGAAAAGTGCGCTAAATTGCAACATTAGAATCTCCACTTAGCACACTTGAGATGCTCATAGGACAGATTCTTTGCAACCATTGCACTACAAGGAGCCTACTGAAACTCAATCAAGTCTGGCTTTAACACAACCAGCTAGGAGTATGTGGAGCCTAAAACAGTAACATTGTTCTCACACAAAAACAGAAGTGCAGACACAAAATCATCCATGGACACAGGAAAATTTACTGTAATTGCTGAAAATAATAAAAACAAACAAACAAAAATATTGGAGTATCAGAGATTGAGGCTGGAGGAATATAATTTGAAGTCTCAACTGAGCAAATTACAGATTTCCTGAGAACCTGTTTCAAAGTACATGCATACATACATAAATAGCTTCATGCTGGGGATGTAGCTTAGTGTGAAGATACGAGGATTAGACCCCAGGACCTCAAAGAACAAAAAAGACTTTTTACTCATCTTTTGTGCCCACTACTCTTTTATATTCTCACATAACATATCAATTTATTGATAGACCATATCATTGTAATGCCTATAAGATTTCACTGAATATTAAAATACACTTTGTCTCTCTACCTCAAAGACACTATTTCTTAGCGTTTTCTTCATTGATACATTTATAACATTCTGAAGTTTAATACATGAGTCCAAAGTATGAAAGTAAATGGAAACCATCTATGAAAGAGAGCAATGGTATTGCATGACTTACATTGTACTTGAATTGAAAGAAAAATACTTGCCTGTCTTTTTCCATGTCCTATGAAGAGCATATTTTACATCTCTGTTCCTCAAACTATAGATCAAAGGATTCATCATGGGGATGACCAATGTGTAAAACATGGAAGCCACTTTGTCGGTGTCACTGGAGTGACTGGATCTGGGCTGCACATACATAAATATCAAAGTCCCATAGAACACTGTGACCATGGTCAGGTGGGATGCACAGGTGGAGAAGGCCTTGCGCCTGCCCTCGGCAGAGTTCATCCTGAGAATGGCCACAAAGATGAGCAGGTAGGACACGAGGACCACCAGAAGAGAGGAAATGAAATTAAACGTGGCTAAGGTCATAATTATCACCTCGATTTCAAGAGTGTCTGAGCAGAGCAATGATAACAAGGGGAGACTGTCACAGTAGAAATGACT
>RJWM01029559.1:0-24338 GCA_004363535.1 Dasyprocta punctata
ATTCTTAATACAAAAACCATTTAGTCCATCTCCAAAGGTTGCCAAAGTCCTAACAGTTTCAGCATTGCTGAAATGTCCAAGTCCCAAATCTCTTCCGAGATCTATGGCAAACTCTTAACTGTAACCCCCTGTACAAATGAAAACAAGGTTAAGCACTTCCAACATACAAAGGCACAAGGTAAACATTACCATTCCAAAACGTACAAACAGGGGAATACAAAACATTGGAACCAAAGAAAGTCCAAAATCCAACAGGGCAAACATTAAGTCCTGGAGTTCTCTGCTCAGCATCTGAAGTAATCTGGTTATAAGCTCCAACAGGCTTGAGTGACTTCACCCCTGCAGCACCTTTAGGAGTTTTAACTTCCAAAGCCTTCCTTGGACGATCCATGTTCCTTGGCTCCACCCTTACATCTTTACACATTGCTCTCTGCAGGCGAGGTAGAAGCTGCCTTAGCCTTTTTTTGTACTTAAAACCAGCGCCACATGGATGCCGCCAAGGTCTGCTGCAGGCTGGAGCAGTAGCCAGGCTTTCGTCTCTCTTGGCTATAGGGGTTGGCTGCCTGGATCCCTGAGCTCTCTGAACTTGATTGTGAGGAACAGCTTCTTTATGCCACCATTCTGGAATCCGGCATGGCTGCTGCCATTTTGGGACATGGCGTGGCCTCTGTCACCACTCTGGGACAGGGCACTCTGGGGCTTTTTCCTCCAAGCAAACTCTTTCACTTTTGAAGGCCTGAGGCTGCAAAGGGTGGAGGCCTGCTGCTTCCTAGGATGCCCCCAGGCCATCTTTTTTACTCTTTTGTTCCTTCTCAGCAATCAAGGTCTCAGCTCCATCTTTACAGTTCACAGCTTCCTGGCCAAACTCACAAGGTTTTAAATCACCATGCTGGGCTCCTTGCTCTTTAGCCACAACATAAATCTGGCTAAGAGCCCCCAACAAAAGCCAGGCCACCATTTCAATGTTTGGCTGCCTCAATATTTCACTCTGTAGAGTAATTAATCCTTTGCCCTTAATCTCAGTCTCAGGCAAAGTCTCCGGGCATGGGCAAAACGTAGACAAACTTTCTGCCAAACCATAACACACATCATGTGGAGTCCAACACCCAATGTCGTTCTTCTTCCCAGCAGAAATCTCCCGAGCCTGGTCTTTACTAGCAGGCTTTCTATCAGCCTTCTGGTCTCCTGAGCTCTGACCAGAATCTCCCATACAAAACAGCCTAAGCCGTTCCAGCTCTATGCATGTAGACGGCATCTCCGAACCTTTCCAAACTTTCCCCGCAAGCCACTTCCAAAGGCTCTCAAACCACATGGTCAGGAATAGTCACAGCAATGACCCCACTCTCCTGGTACCAAATTCTGTCTTAGTTACTTTTTGCTCATTGCCGAGACAAAATACCTGATGCCCAAAATTAGGGAAGGAAAGGTTTATTCTTACAGTTTCTTGGGAGTTTCAGTCCATACTTAAGTTGGCTCCAAGATAGTGTGGCATGACGGGGCTACAGTTCATGGCGGCTGCAAACTGCAAGGCACGCTGGCAAGAGAGAGAAGGAGAGGGAAGCACGGAAGAGGAAGACCCACCTTCCCTTACGCTGTATCTCAGCTCCACCCCTGGGCAGGCACAGTGCTCACATTGTCAATCAACAAACCAATAACAAACCAATAACTCAGCCCCATCAAAATTATATGAGGACTTGGGGGGACATAGCATACCCCATACAATCAGTGTATAGCTTGGAGATTACATTCACAGTTTATGAGTCAGCTCTCAATCACCTAGGAGGCTGTAGCTCTTTGCTCATGAGTTCTCACCTCATTCTTTCCTGAGAATATGATAACTTGAGCAATCCTATGTCATGTGTGATTTTAACTGTCTTTCACCAAACTCTGTTTTAGATTTCAGGCTGATTATCCTCTAATGTATCACACTGGGATTGTGAGCTGATTGTTCTACTGTTTTAGAATGTGCCCATAGCCTTAAGTTCTTCCATATTCTGATCCAAATAAAATTACCTTCCTCAACTAGACAGAATATTTTCATTTTGGAGTGGGAACTGGAGATGACTGTATGAGCTGAAGTTGCTACTTGGATTCCTCTATTTGCTGAGTGTATATTTTCTACAACAGGTATAAAGGTAAATGCAATCCAAAAAGGGAACATTTAAAACTTTTCATGGCCACGCAAGTGAAAGAGATTCCTTCCACTTCCTTAATGATGTTATATAGTCATGTGTAAGAGACAGACATATGCATTGAAAAGCACAAAAAGTACTGTAGATGGTGAATACAATATCTGTGACAGTAGTCAGAAGGGAAGGAGGGGCAAAATCCAAAAGTTTCCAGATAAATTTTGGAAAGGAATGGCCAACAAATGAAAAGAAAAATGAGGGAACTATGTCCTTTTCAGTGTGAGAACACTCACCTAAACTTAATAGCTCAGTTCATTACATTCATATTTTTGGCTCTTTCCAGATAAACATGAAAACTGAGCTGGTTCTTTATGCCCTTGATAATATCCATTCTTACTGGCATAAGATAGAATATTGGTGTTTTGATTTGATTTTCCTTTGTGGGCAAATATGTTAAACATTATTTCAGTACTTATTGACCATTCATACTTCCTTTGATAAGTGTTCATTTCATTTGCCCATTTTTTGATTGAGTCATTTGTGTTTTGGGGAGTACCTAATTTTTTGAGTCTTTATATATTCTAGATACTGTACCATAGGAGTAGACTGCAAAACATTTTCTCACTCCGTAGGTTGTCTCTTCACTTTACTGATTGTTTCCTTGATGTTCAGAAACTTTTTAATTTAATATAAATCAATTTGTTAATTATTTCTAGTGAAATTGGAGATCTATTCAGGAACTCTTTGCCTGTGTCTATATGTTCAAGTTTTTCCCCTATTTTATTTTCCAGCAAATTCAGTGTTTCTGTTTTTATATATATTTTGATTTGATTTTAGTACAAGATGAGAAATAGGGGTCTAGATTTCATTTCTTTACATGGATAACCCTTTCCACTTTTTAAAGATGTTATCTTTTCTCTAGTGTCTGTTTTTAGCCCCTTTGTCAAAGATCAGGTGGCTAAAGGTACATGGGACTGTTTGCATGTTTTTTACTCTATTCCATTGTTGTACATGTCTCTTTTCGTGCCAGCATCATGCTGTTTTTATTATATAGGTTTGTTGTACAACTTAGAATTAAAGATTGTAATACCTCCTGTTTTGCTCCTTTTTCTCAGAATTCCTTTAGCTATTCTGGGTGTGTTTTGGTTTCATATAAATTCTAGAATTGTTTCTCCTAGGTCTGTGAAGAATGCCATTGCTATATTTATTAGAATTGCATTAAAACTGTATGTCATTTTGTAGTTTGGCCATTTCAACAACATTAATTCTGCCTATCCAAGAACAGTGGACAGCTTTCCATTTATAAATGTCCTCTTCAATCTCTTTCTTCACAGTATTGTAATTTTTGTTATAGAGGTCTTTTATCTCCTTGGTTAGGTTTATTCCTATATATTTAATTTTTTGAAGCTATTGTGAATGGAATGAGTTTTCTGATTTCTTTCTCAGTAGGTTCATTATTGGTGAATGCTATTGATTGTGTTTCCTGCCACTTTGCTGATTTTATTAACTCTAAGAGTCTTGTCATGTTTTGTGGGTCTTCTATTTAAAAGATTGTATAATCCACAATACTTTGACATCTTCCTTTCCTATTCATATCCATTTTATTTCTTTCTCCTGGCTGATTGTTCTGGCTATAGTTTCAAGTACTCTATTGAACAGGAGTGGTGAGAGTAGACACGCTTACCTTATACCTGATTTTAGAGGGAACGACTTCAGGTTTTCTTTATTTAGTATGATGTTAGCAGTGGGTTTATCTTAAATGCCTTTTATCAGTTTGAGGTAAGGTCTTTATGTCACCTCTTCAAGGTTATCATAAATGGGCACTGCATCAGTGGCTCTGCTTGCTTCAAAAACTTTTTAAAATCTCCTATATTTCATAATCTGTAGAAAATTCAAAAAAATGCTCCATATCTTTTAAGTATACTTTCTCCTTTGAATTCTTTCAAGACCTAGAACAATATAGAATTCTGTGTACAGTCTAGAACTAAACATTTTTGTTTTCTGCAGACTATCAAAGTCTAAGTAATCATTTCAAAATTTAGTACTACTTTTTGTACCATTTCACCCACTATTAAAAGTAATTTTAACTTAATAGTCTCTCAAAACCCCATCAGATAGCAGTATAATACAGATCTTCAAAACATCCTAGAACTTTCCTTCGAACACCATTCAATTGACTATTCATATGAATTTAAATTTGAAGAGTTATAAATATCCTGCTCAAAAACGTACCTTAAACCATTACAATTTTCTAATAGGTACAAACAGATTTTTAAAAGAAAGACCATAATTGAAAATGTGCCTAACATAGGACTCCAGAAGGAGAGCTTCTAGTCACACATGCATGATTTCTCTCTGCCCTCTGGGGCTCTGAACATCATGTCCCAGAAGTAGTAGCAGCTCAGGTGAAAAACAAACAAAAAAACTAATACCAAAGCCTTTCTTTCTTCTCTTTTTTTTAAACTTCTACTCTATATATACATTATAGTGATAAGCACTGTAATAACGAAGTATGGAAGTTAACTATGTCAACTTGAGTAAGAAATGCCCAAATAAATTGGATCAGCATAGTTCTGGGTGTGGGGTTGAAGGGATTTACTGAACACAGAAGACCCACCCTGTGTGTGAGTAGCACCAACCAACAGACTTGTGGCCTGAATGAAATAAATGAGAAATGAAGAGGGGAGGCTAATTTCTGTTTCTTCAGAAAAGCTCCAGTCCTTACCTTCACCTTGGATGTCATCTTCTGGCTCCCAGTGCAGAGTCTTCAGCCTTCCAGCACAGATTCTCCAGCCTTTCAGTGCAGACCTTTCAGCTTCTTGATGCAGACTTGTGAGAGGCACTACAGTGAACTCCAGCCCTTTGACTTGGATCCTTCAGATGTCCAGCATGCAGGTGGCCCTTTTGCACTGGTCCACACCTGACTCTGCAGGCAGCCATTTTAAACCTATCTTGTAAATCCTTATATATTTGTATATCTTGCATTAAATCTTTTTCTTTAGTAAGCAGTGGCTGATACAGATTTTGGTACGGGGAGTGGCTGTAGAGGAACAGAATTAGAAAGATGAAATTCTTTAATAATTTTAGTAGTTCCTGGAGATGGCTCTCTAATTTGATGAGGCCTAAAGATATCATATTCTCTCCTGATAATGTGACGGAAAAGAGATAGTCCTTGGTGTGAACTATTTAATGTGCAATGTAGATCCATTTTGATTATCCTAATTTATTATTTGTGAGATGTAAACAATTTAGTGACTTCAAATATAATACTTTTTTAATATTTTTGGCAGAGTGGGAAATACAATGATGCTGGCTGGTTGCTCGTAGTAGCTCTGGACAAACTAGTGAAGGAAAATAATGAGCTCAAAACATGCATAAGAAATCTTATGAAGACAAATAATTATGAAGACAAATTAATAAAGGAAAATAAGGAGCTCAGATTCCCAGTTCCAGACACATATAAATAATCTAAAAGTTTATAAATGTGTTCTGAAAGAGAATTTCCTCTCCTTTAGGCACAGGGCTGAAACTGAAGAAACCCAAACATAGGCCCTGAAAATTAGACTGGCTGAAATACATTGTAAATTGAATGCTTAGCCTCAAAGTGCACCTGAAGTAAAGGTGAGGGAGCTGATTAGAAAAGAATATGATCTCATAAATTGGGATGGGGATGTTTGGGAGAATGCTGATGACTGAGTATATTGAACTCCTAGATACTGAGATTATTTCGCCAGAGGAAAAGATTTCCCCACCCACAGTGGCAGAAGAATTCCCATTCCCACTCCCTGTAGTGTTGACCTCTCCTTGTAAACCTGAGGAAACTAATCTTGTATTGACCAAGCATGATAATGCTCCTCAGGACCCACTCTCACCTCCCACTTTGCCTCCAGGCCTATGACCAGGCTCAAATTACAGAAGGCTCCTAAGGATGAGGTACATAGTGTGACTCATGAAGAAGTCCTCTATTCTCCCAAAGAACTTCTTGAATTTTCTCTTAGAAGCAGGAGCCTGATGAGCAAGTGTGGGAATGGATTTTATGGGTGTGGGGTAATGGTAGCAGAAACATTCACCTGGATCAGGATGAGTTTATTGATATGAGCCCATTAAGTAGATTCTGGATTCAATGTTGCTGTTTGTGGAGTGAATGAAGTGTTAACAGTTTATTTGTCTGGTTGGCAGAAGCATGGATCAAAAGATGGCCCACTGTGACTGAGTTAGGAATGCCTGATATGCCGTAATTTACTGTTGATGAGGAAATTGAAAAGCTCATGGAAATGTGAATGCTGGAGTGGATTTTCCATGTCAAATCAAATCCTCCATACTGAGATGATCCAGAAAATGTATGCTTCACTAGCATCTTGAGAAACAGATTTATGAGGAGAGCACCAGCATCCCTGAAGAGTCCTGTCATTGCTTTTCTCTGTATGCCAGACCTTACAGTGGCAACAGTGGCTACTCACCTGGGAAACTTAAGGGCAATGGGTTTGACTGGATCCCAGAGAGGCAGTGGTCAAGCGGTAGAACTTAATCGCCAAAGGCGAGGTGAACACACCATAATGGACAGCACAAACAGAGAAATGATCATGATGGTCTGATGCCTGTAGACCTATGGTGTTGACTGATAAGCCATGGTGTTCCCAAAAGTGAAATAGACAGAAAACCTACACAATTTTTACTAGATTTATATAATTGAAAAAAATTTAAGGGCAAGTGAACAAGAACCTACTTCAAATCATAGTAACAGAGAAGCATGGGCCCTCAACAAGTTGCCAAATTTGAGCCAGTTTACAAACCCATAAACCCTGGAATGAAGGGGATGCTGGGTTCTTTTGAGGAAGGACCCTGGTGGACCACCAAAAGTTTAGACAATCAATCTTTTGTCCATCTTTCCCCAAAGGGGCCAAAGGTCTTTTACTAGGATAACTGTACACTTGGGGAAGGGAAATGATCAGACATTTCAGGAACTGCTAGACACTGATTCTGAGTTAGCACTAATTCCAGGGGATCCAAAATGTCATTGTGGCCCTCCAGTATGACTAGGAGCCTATGGAATCAGGTGATCAATAGAATTTTAGCAAAGGTCTGGCTCACAGTGGCTCTGGTTGGGCTTCAAATCCATCCTGTAGTTGTTTCCCATGTTCCAGAATGCATAATTTGAATGGTTATACTTAGTACTTTGGAGAATCCACACATTAGTTCCATAACCTGTAGTGTGAGGGCTATTATGGTTAGAAAGGCCAAGTGAAACCCATTAGAGTTGCCTTTACCTCATAAAATAGTAAACAGAAAATGTATCATATCCCAAGAGGTATTGCAGAGATTAGTGACACTACCAAGGATTTGATGAATGCAGGGGTTGTGGTTTCCACCACATCTCCATTTAAATCTCCCATTTGGTCTGTGCAGAAGACAGATTAGTGTTGGAGAATGATGCTGGATTACTGTAAACCGAATCAAGTGGTGACTCTAATTGCAGCTGCTGTGCCAGATGTGGTTTCCTTGAGCAGGTTAACACATCTCCTGGTACTTGATATGTAGCTATTAATTTGACAAATGCCTTTTTCTCCATGTCTATCCATAAGGCTCACAAGAAATAATTTGCTTTCAGCTGGCAAGGCCAGCACTACACCTTCACTGTCCTACCTCAGGGTTATATTAGTTCTCCAGCCCTGTGTCACAACTTGGTTTGCAAGGATTTTGATCATCTCTCTCTCCCACAAGGTTATCACACTGGCCCATTACATTGATGACATTATGCTGATTGCACCAAGTGAGCAGGAGACAGCGACCATTCTGGATTTGTTAGTACCTCAGTGAAATTTCTAGAAGTCCAGTTATGTGAGTCATGTAGAGGTATCCGTTCTATCATAAAAAAAGTTGCTGCATCTGGCTTTCCCTACCAAAAAATAAGGCACAATACCTAGTGGGCCTATTTGGATTTTGGATGCAGCACATTCCTCACTTCAGTGTTTTACACTAGCCCATTTACCAAGTGACTCAGAAAGCTGCTAGTTTTTAGTGGGGCCTAGAATAAGAAAAGGTTCTGCAACAGGTCCATGCTGCCATATAGGCTGCTCTGCCATTGGGCCATATGATCCAGGAGATCCAATAGTACTTGAAGTGTCAGAGGTAGTTAGAAATGCCCTTTGGAGTCTCTGGCAGACCCCCATAGAATTGCAGTGGAGACCTTTAGGGTTTTGGAGCAAAATTCTGCCATCATTTTCAGACAACCATTCTCTCTTTAAAACACATCTTTTGCCTGCTGCTAGGCCTGAGGAGAAACTGAGTATTTGACTGTATAGCACCAGGTTACTGTGCAACCTGTGTTTCCCATCAGGAACTGGGCATTGTCTGATCCACTGAGTCATAAAGTGAGACATGCACAGCAGTAATCTGTCTGTAAATGTAAATGGCATATATGTGATCAAGCCAAAGTAAGTTACTTGAAGAACTTGCCAGGTGCCCACGTCTCCAACTTCTGTTCTAACGCCTTCTGTCTCCCATCACAAATTTATAACATCATGGGGTGTACCTTATGATCAGCTGTCAGAAGAAGAGAAGGCTAGGGCCTGATTTACTGATGGTTCTGCATGTTATGCAGGCACCACACAAAAGTGGACAGCTGCAGCATTACAGCCCCCTTTTAGACAAAACTTCAGGCAGTGCACCTGAAAGGAAAAATTACCCAATGTGTGACTGGATCTTGATTCATGGGATATACCCAATGGTTTGGCTGGTTGGTCAGGAATCTGAAAGGAACATGACTAAAAAATTGGTGACAAAATTATTTGAGGAAGAGATATATGCATAGACCTCTCCACATGGTCAAGGGATATAAAAATATTTGTGTCCCATGTAAATGCTACAAGAAAGTGGGCTCAGCAGAAGAGGACTTTAACAGTTAAGTGGATAGGATGACCCATTTGTAGTTAGTGGTCAATCATTTTCTTCAGGCACTCCTATTATTGCCCAATGGTCTCATGAACATAGTGGTCATGGTGGCAGTGATGGAGGATATGCTTGGGCTCAGCAACATGGACCCCCACTTACCAAGGCTGATCTAGCTACAATCACTACTGAATGCTGAATATGCCAGCAGTGGAGATTGACACTGGTTCGTAATATGGTTCCATTTCCTGGGGTGATCATCCTGTGACCTGGTGGCAATTTGGTTATATTAGACTGCCTCTATCCTGGAAAGGACAGCACCTTGTCTTTACTGATATGGACACTTATTCTGAATATGGATTTCACTTCTCTGCACACAATGCTTCTACTAAAACAACCATCCACAGACTTAGAGAATGCCTTATCCACCATCATGGAATTCCACACAACATTGCCTCTGACAAAACATTTTATAGCCAAAGAAGTGAGGCAATGGGTCTTATGTATGCAATTCTCTGGTCTTACCATGTTCCTCACCATCCAAAAGCAGCTGAATTGATACAAAGATGGAATGATCTTTTGAAGATGAAGTTGTAGTGCCAACCAGGTGGCAATATCTTGCAGGGCTGGGGTAGGTTCTTCAAAAGGCTGTATATGCTTTGAACCAGCATCTACTATATGGTACTAATATCTCTCCTAGCCAGGATTCACTGGTCAAGGAATCAGGGGTACAAGTTTTAATGATACCACTAACCATTACCCCTAGTGATCCACTAGCAAAATTTTTGCTTCCTGTTCCCACAACCATATGGTCTGCTGGCCTAGAAGTCTTAGTTCCAGAGGGGTATTAAGGCTTGTTGCAGAAAGCACAACAATGATTCCATTGAACTGGAAGCTAAGTCTTCCCCCTGGTCATTTTGGTCTCCTTATGCTTCTCAGTAAACAAACTAAAAAGGAGTCACAGTGCTGGCAGGGGTGATTTACCCAGATTATCAATGGGAAATTGGACTATTACTGCACAGTGGAGGAAAGGAAGAATATACTTGGAGTATTAAGAGATTCCTTAGGGTGCATCCTAGTATTGCCATCTCCTGTTATTAAGATCAATGGGAAACTTAAACAACCCAGTCCAGGCAGGATGACAAATAGTCCTGAACTTTCACAAATGAAGGTATGAGTCACCTCACCAGGGAGACAACCAAGACCTGCTGAGGTGTTTGCTGAAGGCCACGGGCATACAGAATGTGTAGTAGGAGAAGGCAGTTCCAAATGCCATGATCAGCTACAGAAACAAGGATTGTAATCATAATAGTTCTCTCCTAATATGCTTCCTATGTGATATAATGTTGATAGACTCAATATTGGTTTTTTTATTTTTATTTTTTAAAGAGAATAAAACCAAACAAAATAAAACAGAATAAAGTCAATCAGAACAAAACAGTGTAAGTGATACAGGATTTCAAAACAAGATAATAAGAAATCCATAATGGCTACAATAATGCCTCCTGTTGTCTTCAAAATAGCTGCCCATACATCAGACATAGTAAAATCAAACAAAACAAAACAGAACATAACCAATAAAAACAAAACAATGAACGCAATGTAGGACTTCAAAACAACATAATAGTAAATCCAAAATGGCTACCATAATATATCTTATTATCTCTGAAATAGCTGCCCATGCCATCGGATATAATAAAATCTAAGCAACTCTTTTGAAGATAACAATATGCAATATAACAGCCATTGTTAAATTCCTATCATCTTGTTTTGAAAGCCTATATTGTTATTGTTTTGGGGTTTTTTTGTTGTTGTTTGTTTTTCACTTTTGCTTTTTGTTTTTCTTTTCTGTATTTTTTTCTTTTAAATAAAATTTAAAAAATCAAACAGGACAAAACAATAAAACCAGACCCCCCCAAAAAACAAAACAATGAAAATGATACAAGACTTTAAAATAAGATAATAGGGAATTAACAATGGCTACCACCTTCAGACAAAGATCCCCCATAGATGTTATATTGCATATTGTTATCCTCTAAATAGATGATCAGACTACCGGCTTTAGGCCTTCAATGTCAATGAAACACTAAACACTACAAGCATTATGTTGTATTTTACTTCAATCACTATCATCTCAGCCTGTGTTTCTCCAGACCAGCCAGTTGCTTATGAGGTGGAGGGACCTTGGCTCTTCGATACTGGTTTTGAAGTATTGTTAAATCTGTATTATAATGTTCACATTATGAAGTGTTAAGGAGAAAGCATTACCCAAAGAGAACTTGCCTTCTCTTCTGTGGAGGTAATTAGCGCATTTTTGTTTGTACACAGGACAGTTGTAACGTATTAGGTGTAATTGTGAACTTATCTTTGTATCTAGAGACTACAGTTTAAAGATGTGTCTGGTTGTCAAGTTGACAAGTGGTTCATTGTGTTAGTTAATTGATTATGTCAACTTGAGCAAGAAATTCCCCAATAAATTGGATCAGCATAGTTCTGAGTAGTGAACACAGAAGACCCACCCTAGGTCTGAATGGCACCACCAAATAGGCTTCTGGCCTGAATGGAGTAAAAGGAAATGAAGAAGGAAGGTTTGCTTCTGTTTCTTCAGAGGAGCTCCAGTATTCACCTTCACCTTGGATGTTGTCTTCTGGCTTTCACAGCCGACACTTCAGCCTTTCAGCACAGACCCTTCAGCTTTCTGAAATGGACTCACATACAACAATGCAGTGAGCTCCAGGCCTTTGCCTGGATCCTTCTGATCTCCAGCATGCAGATGGCCCTTTTGCACTGTTCCACACCTGACTCTTCAGGTAGCCATCGTAAGTCTATCTTGTAAATCCTTATGTATTTGTATATCTTGTATTAAATCTAGTAAGCACTAACTGATACATCAGGTATGTAAGTGAGTGTGTGTGTGTGTGTGTGTGTGTGTGTGTGTAATTATCACTGAATGGTACATTTTCTACTATGTATGACCTTTGTAGAAAAGTTTTTTAACATCTCTGTTCTTGATTTCTCTTTCTTTAAAATACTGAATATATCAACTGTAGATATTCCTTGTTTAATGACCTACCTGTTAAATGACTTTAAACTTATTACCAAGATGTACTTTTCAGACTTAGGACCCAGCACTCAGATTTACAACCCATCTATTTTTGTACAGTTCTGTACATTTTTAAATAGAGCTTCAATGTCTTTTTTGGTATAGTATACCTTGTTTATGCAGTACTGTAATTTTTGCTGATAGTACTGTGCAGTGCTGTACTGTAGTTTTATGTTCTGTTATACATTACAGGTACTGCATGTAAGAGCTGTCCAAATGAAAACAAAGTTATCAAGTTGGAGTTTTCTTTGGCCATTTCTTTGTTCTGAATATTATAATGTATGCAATATTTACAATTCTTCACTTAGCCACCAATTCATTTGATGACTAGTTGCAGGAACAGAACCCAGATGTTAAATGAGCAATGTCTATATTTCTCAAAGATGGGGTGATGATTAAGTGTGATAATACATGTAGAAATACTTTTATGAACTACAGTGGGATATATACATGTTACATACTCTCTGTGAAAAACCTAGTGCACCACATGTATGAATTATGAGTAATTTCAATAAATGAAAGCAGTTTTTGAGCCCAAATCCTGCAATGCAATACTGAGTGTTTAATATATTTTATTGTACCAATGAGTTTATATGACTTTTTCTTTTTTTCCCTTTCCTTATTTTTTTAAATGCTGACACTATAACCCAGAAAAACACTCTACCACTGAGTCACACACCCAGCCCTTATACAAACTTAACCTGTTCAGGATTAAGCGACGCTATACTAGGAGCTCGAGATTCAAATGGTTAAAGTAGGTTCCTCAAGATTCAAATGTTTGAAGCAGGGTCTTTTCTCTTAAGGAAGTCACAATCTAGTAAGGAAACAACCCTGAAAACAAATTACTACAAGAACTATCTATGACAAGGTACATAGGAAAGTCATACTGAATATGTATGCAGGTATTCCCAAATCTTTTTTTTTTGTGCCAGGGTCCCAAATCTATTTAACCTCTCAGATTCATGTTCTATTAATTTCCATAGCTTCCTATGTTTTTATTCTTCCTGTTCATAAACAAATCTGTGCTACTCTGTCACAGTCACAGTTTAGTGAGTCAGACAAGTACTTGAAGGAAATGCAGAATTCAAAGTGGAATTTTATTTTAAAGTTAAATGGGAAGAGATAGCAATTGATATCATTATATGGTGATATGTCTGACCTTGATTACTGAGAAAATGGCGATTTTATTCATTTAATTAAGGAACCAGAGAGGATGAAAAGCATTAGAGAAGGGTGACTTTGCAAGGTGGCAAGTTTGAATGTATACATAATAATAATGTTTAATACTCTGTACTTCCCCTGAAGTGGAAGAGGCTAATTGTGGAAAGAATAGCCTCTGTCAGACCTATATCAGGTCAAATTCTGTTCTGCTATGCATGAACTCCGTCATCTTGAAAAATTATTTATGTATTATAGATTCTGTCTGCCCAACATTATTATTAAAACTAAAAACAACATTACAGCTGGGTGCAGTAATGTGCTCCTTTAATCCCAGCTACTTGTCAGGCTGAGGTAAAAGGATCATTTAAGCCCAGAAGTTCAAAGACAATCTGGGTAACATAGCAAGATTTCATTTTTGAGTACTACTTGTTGTCCTATTTTAGTCATGTTTAAAAGTAATTTTGACTCAGTGATCTCTCAAAATCCATTTTAAAAATTGCAAAACATAATATATAGCACAGCAGTTGAGAACACAGATTCTGGAGTTGGATTATCTGGGTTTGAAACACAGTGCTAACCCTTGCATACAGCAGGAGAGTGAGCAAACTTTAACCTCCCAATTTTTCCTCTATGAGATGGCATAATAAGCACTGTCAACCTCATAGTTTTTATGAAAACTCAAGGACTTAATCTGTTGAATAGTATAGGACAGTGCCTGAAACACAGTAATTACTAAATGTTTGCTAAATATATTTAAAAATATAATTCAAAGGTCATTGCATATCTCATAGGATATGAAATTAATTTACAGCAGTTATCATTGTCACTATAATCTCTTCTAAAATTCTGGTTTTTAAAATTATTCATGCCATGTCTTCATATCTTAGAATCATCTCTAAAGTGAAATTATGCTGTTGAGTTCTACAGTTTCTGGAAATACTTGTCTGACTCACCCTATGAACTGTGATCACAGTGAAATGGCAGCATGGCTGACTCAGGACTGCTAATCTGTAGTCATCTGATTTTTTGAAGTGTGAGTCTCAACAAGCATCAGTTCCCTATGGTCTGAGAAGCCTAACATCGTCAACTTCAAAGCACTAACACTATGTACTGCCCTGTTAAGCACGTGGCCCCCACACTAAGGATTATGATAAAGTCCTCAGATCACCAAGTTTGTTTTTTCCTTTAGAAATTCCTCTGACATTACCTCTATCTGACATTTCTGTCCATCCTGTTGTCCTTTGGCATCAGAAACATATATGTCCCATCCTCTGGCAAGGTAGTACCATATTAGCATTAGTCATGAGACAGACTTTGAATATGTGGATTTTGAGCTTCCTGACATAAGTAGAGTGCAAAGTCCTAATAACAAATAAAATATATTAAAACAGAGGCATTGATTTTGGATTGGAAACAGTAGTTTGTTATTTAAATATAAGAATCAGGGTCATGTTCAATATTATTTGTACAAGTTTGCAACCACCTATCACGATACCCATGCTTTACAGCCTCACCTGGGTCCCTCATTACTGCCTAGAAATCTTGCTGTTTCCACAGTAAGTTCTTTCCTTTTCTCCACAGAGCTATGTCAGTACTGTTCTCCTTTCTCTCAATTTCTTACCTTACACTTTCTCACCTCATACTCAGTGAATAATTCAGACTCTTACTTCTGCAGAGGAAACAAATCTCTCAAGTTTAACATATCTCATGTTCATGACCCAAACCTAAAACCTTCCTTGAACCCTAATCCATCCTTTTCTTCTTCCCTCCTGGTAAAATGGAGGAGGTAACCCTCTCCCTATCCAAGATAAATTCCTTCACTGGGCTCCACATCCCAAGTCCTTTCACTTTCTGGGATTCTTTTTCAATTTGATTACTACTACTTCCTATGTCTTCAGGCTTTCCCTCTGCACTGGCTCCTACCCATCAAGATATAAAGGTGCCCAAGTCTCCGACACCTTAAAAACATTAAAACTCTCCTTCGATTGCCTTAGAGCTGCTATTCTCCCTCCTTCCTCTCCCCTCCTGTCTCCTCTCCTTTGAATAGTTTGAATGAATTGTTTAGATTCATTGAATCCAGATCCTCATCTCCTATTCATTCCTTAGCCCTCTGTAATTTGCCCTACCGCCCTGCCACTCTGCCAGTTTTCTTTTCTACTATGTCACCATCACTATAATACTCCATGTTCTTTACAATTCTCTCCTTAAAATGTTATATACTCTCAATTTCTATTTCTACTTGTTTCCTCCATATTTTGATGACTGTTCCTTTCTATTCCAATGAGTTTTGTATGTACCTCTCCCTCTGCTCATCCCAGGAGTGTTTTTAGCAACTTATTAAATATCACATGTTTTCTCTCATATGTGGAGGCCAAAAGAAAGAGTCAACCTCAAAATAGAATAGTGATTTACTAGACATTAGGAAGAGGGTGTGGGGGGTGATGAAAAGATTGGATCTGACAGTGCATGCTGTATTCATACATGGAAATGTCACATTGAACTCCGTTAATCTGTACAGTGGATACCTATTAATAAACACTTATTTAAATAAAGGAAATTGATATAATTATTATGAACTTCACTTTTTTAAAGTATGTAATTCAGTGTTTGCTAGTATATTTACAGAATGGTGCAGCCATCATCATAACCTGATTTTTAAACATGTCCATCATCCTTGCAAAAACTTGTACTCATTAGAAGTCAATCACATTTCCCTTTCCCTAGTCATAAGTAACTATTAATCTACTTTCGTATTCAATAGATTTGCCCATATTAGGTGATACATATAAGAGATATGCTTTTTTCACTTAGCATATTTTCAAGGTTCACCCATGTTAAAGCATATATCTGTACTTTTATACAGTAGTCTATCCTTCTTATCCATGGTTTTGTTTCCTACAATCTCAGTTGCCCATGGTCAGTTACATTCCAAAAACATTAAATGTAAAATTCCAGAAATAAGCAAATACTTGGGACAATGTATCTGAACTGTGGTGTGTATAGCAAGGCCACTTCTTTCCTACTAACACTCTATTCTACTAATGGGTACTGAGGGGAGATGGTAGTCCCTGGTTATTTCAGCTTGTTTATCTTCATTTACAGATTTTACTAGAAAATTTCTAGGACTGAGAAAATTGGAATCCCACTATTCTTGGTTTGTCACATGTGAGGTTGAGTTCCTACCTTATAAATGGGAGTTAATCCTCTAGCCCTGACTTGCCTTGAGTAGCACTTCTGCAATATAGGACCATGGGAAAATGAGAGATACTGCTGGGTGGCCTTCTCTTCCTGGAGTGAAACTATGGCTTAGGAACTGAGAGAATATGAGGCTCAGATTTTTTTATTCAAGTCTATATATAGTCCAGAACAGATCTTGTCATATGGAACTGGGAGAGATAAAAAAGGTTATACCTTAAATGCCAGAGATTCCCAGTATTTCTGACAATATTTAATAGATTTTCTCAGACAACTTTTTTTTGTTTATTACCTGCATACCCTTCTGACATTTTCTGAAGATGAGGGGCAGGGGGGATTACATATAGTTGTCACCAAAAAATTGTATTTCTTTAGAGAGTTGATCCAGCAAGATCCTCTGAAAGTCTTAAGATGTTGACACTGCTCAGGGAACTCATCATTAATCTCTCTCTGGATGACCTTGTATATATCTACCTCTTCAACTACTGACCATCCATGCATAATTACAAAATTCTACACCTTCAGTTAGTTCTTCTTTCCTAGGTTACAAGTCTGTGTATCTTTGGACATCGCCAAGTTAATGCCCCTTAGGTACCAGAAACTAACATTTATAAAACCAATCTCATGTTCTTCACAGGCCTGTATAACCAATGTTTTCCCTCTGATAGATTCCATCTAAGAAAATGGCTCCAACTCAGTTGCTCCAGTGAGGTATCATCAAATGTATCAGTTACATCCCTGTTTCTCTCATCTTCCACATCCAATTAATCAACTAATACCCCATTAAACCCTACATATTTGTTAAATGTGTCTACTTCTATCAGTGGTCAGCACACTAGTTCAGGTCACCATCGTTTCTCAACTAGAAAATTACTAGTCTCCTCTTAGCTCCTGTTCAAATAATTTTCCACTCTTTGAATTGATGTAACATCTCTATTCCTTATGTCCCTGAACAACACATATCAGACATTATAATTTTTCTTACCAACTTCATTTCTAGAAGAGTCATTCTTCCTCTTGTGTTTCTCCTCTTCTTCTTCCTCCTCTCCCACAGTGATAGGTATTGAACTCAAGGCCTTATTTTGGCTCCCCAGATTTCAACCCTATTCTTTCCCCTCTGGAACACCTTTTTGCTAAATCCTGTTCATCCTTTAGGTGCCAAATTATTGATATTTCCTCTGAGAACCTTTTTGTTTTCTCCTTATCAAATTAGATTAGTTTTCTCCTGTTATAAACTGGCAGGGCTAAATTAATCCTTACTGCCATAAAAAATTAAAATATATATCCAGATTTGTTTCATTTATACTACTAGTTTATCTTAGTTCATTGAAAACAAAGCTTTGTGCTATTATCTATTTCTTCTTTGTAAGAATTTTTTTGGTCTATGTCTTGTACTCTACTTTGAATATAATGACATGCTGTGTATTCAATACTGTTATTCTCTTATTGTTATGAAATTTTGTTTTATTTTTTTCATAAGACCCAGGTGTGGTAGTACATGCCTATAATCCCAGCAGTGTGGGAAGCTGAGGCAGGAAGATCATAAATTCAAGCCCAGCCTGGGCAATTTACAGACTTAGTGACACTAGTTTAAAATTTTAAAAAATTAACTAAGGGCTGGGGATGTAACTGAGAGCAAAGGTGCAAAAGTCCTGGGTTCCATCCCCAGCAACACACACACACACACACACACACACACACACACACAGATCCAAAATTTTATTGATTGAAAGATGATAAAACCTTTCTCTTCATATATCAATTGTACTAAGATTTACTGCAGATTAGAAAAAGGTAAATTGTAAATAGTTTTGGACAGCAGTGTTCCTCAGAAAGGTTTCTTTACCTGAAATAAATCAGTAGTTTTAAAAATAAAATTTACTGTGTATATTTAAGGTCTACAACCTGATGTTGTCATATACATATAGACATTAAAATCATTATTATTGTAAAGGAATTTAACATATCCCTTATTTCACATAGTGACCCATTTTGAAAAATTTTGTGGCAAGAGCAGTTGAATTTTTTGTTTCATGGCAGAATGGCAACATCTTACATACATGGCATCTAATCCCAGTTCTCTTTATTAGAAAAGTTACCTAACTAAAATGCATTAAGTAAAATAATTTAGCCTCGCTGAGACTCATTTTCTCATTTGAACTGGGACTAATAGCATCTTCCCTGTTACCCCTATATGACTTTGAGAATAAAGTAATCTATGAGGCAAAGGCCAATTACATGGATTCGATCAGTACGAAGAATATGCATGTGTTGAAACATCGTATTATGCCCCATTAATATGTACAATTACATGTTAATTAAAATAAAAGTTTAAAAACTTCGAAAGTGAGCTAATTCCAAAAATGTCCACTAGGGAGCGTGATGCGATAGCTGGAGCCACTTGCTAAAAATGATTTTATAGCCCATTTTATAGCTCTCAAGAAATGAGGTTTAAGTAGAAAATGAAATCCTTTCCCTAGCTCCCTATCCCCTCAGCACTATCCCTAAAGAAGTCCAAACCCCTAGGGATATTAGCAAGCTTCTTCACGTTGCTGTGTAAACTTAGAGGGCACAGTGTTTAATCAGTCTTGTTGGAGCGTGGATGGGCTTATTTCCCCATTTTTACCAACCCACAAAGAGGAGCAGCACTGAGCTCAATATATGGTCAGTCTTCTTGTTCCTTTTCATCTTCGGCCTTCAAAGAGCATGACCTTTGGAGTAAGATAAAACTGGATTCTCATTCCCAACCCACCATTCTCGCCCATTGATTCATTTCACTGACTTCTGGTTCACATCCTTGATTTCTGAGAAGATAAATGTGAGATATTTAAGTTCTATATGGAGACAGAGAGCATCTTTCCCTTCTTCATGTGCTTGAGAATCACCATGTCCATGTTTGAGATTTCACTGCTTTTGTCAGTGATGGGTACTGGGAGGTAAAGGGACTTTTGTAAGCCATTTGGAGTCAGCCTCCATTAGAGAAAAAGTCTGTTAGGAAGGGTCTGATCATATACTGTGCAGTAGTTGTAAATTATGTTCTTTGTATTATGTTTCTCTCACATAATCTGCTATCTTCAACACAATCTCATTAAAAGTTAAGGCCTCGTCTCTTGTGTGCTGTAGGAAATTAGAGAAGGATGAGGACACATTATGGGGTAAAAAGGCAGAAGGGAGAGAGCAGGATTCCCTTCTGTGAATCTAGACTGGTGGTGTCCTTGTTTATCCATCAGAAACCACTGCTTTGACAAGCAGCAACTGTATGAGGGATCCAGAAGACATATTCTGTGAAAAAGGCCAAGTTGTAACAAGTGTACTTTTAGTCAGTGTCACAATTATATTATTTATTAAGGGAGCATTCCCTCTGATTTGATGCTTTACCGTCAGCCTGAGCACCTGGTGAACAGTCTGTGAGGAATTACAAAACAAAACAAGACAGGCCTGATCTGTCTTGGACCTGTACTTGATAAACAGAGCTCGATATAAATTTCACATCCAAATTTTCTGTTATGCTTCCTGTGTTTGCGCTGTGCAGTAGCAGTCCAAATTCCATAATGGCCCTGAGCACTAGCCTAAACCATTTTAAGGAATATCAAGGTGCCTGTACTGTGTGCACTTAACAGTTAAAGGGTCATAGATTTTGGGGAAATATTCTGGTAGATGGAGTTCACCTGTGCCATCCTTGCTTAAATTACATATATTTAGATTTCAAAGAAAAAAGCCTGACAATTACCATCTTAGTTATTCTCTGGGTAGAAGGATCATGCATAATTTTTTATTCACTTCAATTTCCCAAATTTTCTAAGATGAAATTAATTTTGTAATCACAAAAAAATTAGCATCTTTTTAGAAAGGAAATAAAATTGTAGAATGAGGAATATTGTCCAATTTGGAACCTAAACTTACTTCTACCACTACAGTTTCAAGTTTTCTGGTCATGGATGGCGCTGCTGACACTAAAGTCTTTGTATATGTAACTAGGGGCAGTTCCCAAGGAAAAATCCACACTATAGGAAGAGCAACCTTCCAAGTTTTCACTCAGGACAGAAGTTAGGTGTTTTGGAAAGAAAGGAATGAGCCTGTCTTTCTGGGTTGTGCATTTCCCTTCTGACCAGGCTTCTATACTTAAATTCCAGGGAGAAAGTAGCCTACAAGTAAATTCTGAAAAATACTTTTTTCAAATTTTATTATGGAAAATTTATATAAAAGTATAGAGAGCAGTATAATGAATTCTCAAACATCCATCACACAGCTTCAACAATTATCAATTCAGAGCCAATCTTGTTTCATCTATGCACTTATCTACCCCACCCTCAGGTGATGTTGCAGCAAATAGCAGTAGTGTATCGTGTAAATTTTTCAGTACACTTCTCTAAAAAATCAGAATTTTTTTCAAAAAATGTTAACCATAGTACCATATCACACCTAAAAAACAAAGTCAAAAAGATGTGTTTTTATTTCAAATTCTCTAAGATTTGGGAACATAATCAATACATTTCACTGGTACCATGAGGAAGGGTGTAATACTAAAATGGAGTTGTCTGCTTTACAGTGTTAAAGGAAATAGAAATTACCATATTAAAGCCACTTCAGGAACTTTTGTTAGAAGCTGGGGAAGTATGCTGACATCACAGACCCCATAGCAACCTGTGAAATTACCTCTAAATATCGTTCTTTTCTTAAAAATTTTCTCCAGGAAGCAGCTGACCCAATCCCTCTTTTTTTAAATCTTTCATTTTCTCCCCACTTACAGCAGTCTTTTTCTCAAATGGTTCTCCTAAGTGACAATTAACCACCTTCATCCCTCTAGAAACTAGATGGGATAAGGAGCTAGTTGAGTATGCTGAGAAAGGGATAAAAAATATAGCCAACTGAAGCAGTGAGAGAGGCAAGCTAAATGGCATACTATAGTTTGGAAACTACCTATACTGTAGTCTTCCTTGGCTCTGACATCAAATAATAAGGTATATTTAATCTATAAAGTAAGTAATATTTTCTTCAAAGAGATGTTAAGATGATGTGTAATAAGTGGTTAGGCGACTGCAAAAATTTAAATGTATTATTTGTATTATAATTTTAAATTTTATTTTATAAAAACTCACAATATTATGTGTTCATTGTATTTATTGTTAGTTTTATAGCAAAGGATTTTTTGAATAAAATTTTAAGCAAATTAACAACAGTACAAAAACTCTAAAGTTGTTACATGAAGGACTGATTCTACAAAACATTGCCCTAATTGATGGCATAATCTTGAAAGTGTGCCAGCCACTATGTTAGTATGACATAGAAATATGAGCAATAATTTTTGTTGTCAAACATCTTATAACTGTCTTGAAATGTCTGTGAAATACCTGATAAGACAAAAGCCACACACATGGTGCCTAGACAGGATGTACTCTACTAGCACCAGATTAGAAGGAGAATGTTTTGCCACAGAGGGATTACAAAATATTAACTGAATCAAAGACCTTCAGTGATGCAACCATATTTCAAGTAGTATCTCAGGTGTAGGATCTGCAAAGAGTAAGGAAAAATAGTCTTTGTTCTCAGACACAGTCTAATGAAGAAGGCAGACTCATCAAAAAAGCACAACAAAAGGCTATAGGTGCTGTTCGTGTACAATTGTGTAACAACCAGAGCAAGAGAAATCAGTGGAATAGACAGGGAAGGAGTGTCTGTCCCAAGATGTAGGAGGAAAATTGGATGAGCTGTCTCCTCAGGAACATTAGAAGTGTTCACCTCTTCTTGACAATTCTCTTGAGCACTGGGTTCACAACAATGATTCATTCAGAGTAATCTTGAACATCTTTACTGTTCATCTGAGAAAAAAGAAACCAACATACAATTAGTAGGCTTATATTAACAATTCTTCCAACTGACAAATTTAGTGAGAGCTTATTTTAAACATCAATTACTTGGTATTTAGAAAGTCTTCACAGAATTATCTAATACAGATGCACTGTTGAGTCTGGATCAGCAGTTGAAGGAGTTATAGGCCTATATATATATATATCATGACACAAAAAGGCAGGAAACCCAGATACACTAGAAATTTTACTAAGGGGCATGAATATTAAGACATAAAACTGCAGCTGGGGGTTTAGCTCAACAGCCTAAGCGCCCGCCTGGCAAGCGCAAGGTCATGAGTTTGATCCCTGGTATCAGAAAATAAAAAGACAAAACTGCACTCTAGACTTATGGAAATACACATTCCTCATTGAACAACCAAGTTCAATTTCTACAAGGTCATTAAATGAATTTGTTGCTAAATGAGGAATTGTACATATAGTATGTACCCTACAATAATCGTAACAAAGAAATACTCAAAAGAAACTCCAACATGATGGCTCTGCTTTTATTTGCACAGCTCTTACATGTAGTAATGTATAACATAAAACTACACTACTGTGCTGTAGAGTACAACCAGCAAAAATTACAGTACTATATAAACAAGGTGTATGGTACAAAAAAAAGACATTAAGGCTGTATAAACAAGAAGTACAGAACTGTACTAAAAAAAAGATTCTAAGTTCGAACAGCACATCTTGGTTGTAATTCTGAACAGTTGTTAAACAGGTAGGTCATTAAGCAAGGAATGTCTATAATTTAGGCTGTTTCAGCGAGGCATGGTGGCACATGCCTTTAATCCCAGCACTCGGGAGGCTGAGGCAGGAGACTTGTTGTGAGTTCGAGACCAGCCTGGGCTACAAAGTGAGTTCAAGGCCAGCCTGAACTGCATAATGAGACCCTGTCTCAAAAAATAGGGCCCGGGATGGATTTAGCTCAGTGGCCTAAGCACCTGCCTGGCAGGTGTGAGGTTGTGAGTTCCATCCTTGGTACCAAAAAAAAAAAAAACTTAGGCTGTTTCCCAACAATCACAGGGTTTACAGAGTAGTGGCCAATAAATGGTGAGAAGCATCAAATAGAAGGGGGTTTCTTAACCCAGGCAGTCAGAAAAAGCCTCTATCTCCAATGACAGAATTTTAAAAATTCTGTCTGGCCTCCAAGTTCCAATATAGTTTCTATCACATAAGTTCTCTCTCATTAAATGCAATGTTTTACTACGATCACTATAGTTCTGCTTCTCATATTGCTTTTCACCCAAAACTGTTTAAAATCTGCTAAATACAGATTAATAGTTTATCAGGAGACAACTACTAGGAAAATATTGATAAAATTATTTTTGGTAGTGCCTGGTGGCTCTTGCAAACAAGGAAAGTCTAGAAGTGAAAGCTGCCCAAGGGAAAAAATAATAACTATGTATATATAATTACAATTATTATGTCTTATACATATAAACCAATTAGCATTCTATGTGAACCTTTTGACATAAAACCATGCAAAACAATTAAAAACCTTTACATCAAGTGAATCTATGCAAAGTAATAAAGCAAACGAATTATTGCATAACAATTGCCCCCCTTTAGTTTGCTTCTTTGAAGTGTGGTGAACAAATTTTGTATCTACACATACATGCATTTACACACATATACAATTTATTGAAGTTTTTTAATATTATACATAGGGTACCAATTATGCTTTCAGTATATCTGCATATCTATATTAACCTGTTTCTTCCTTATACATTTTCAAAAATAAAGCACTTAACCAGGCATCTGGGAGTATAGCACAGCTGTACAGGCAGGCTTAGCATGTATAAGGCCTTTGGTTCAATCTCTAGCATGTATAAGGCCTTTGGTTCAATCACCACCACCAAAAACAAACAAACAAAATATCCCACACCACCAGCAACAAATTTGACCTGCTGAAAATGGAAGAATATAAGCTACTGATAAAACATGCAGGAAATAAATTTTTGATTAGTATCAGCAAGGATATTTTTTCCTTTTTTAATTGAGAGA